>BQNB010086235.1:0-23564 GCA_026074375.1 Tanacetum coccineum | reverse complement strand
AGATGTTCATGTTTAGTAGACGATTATTTAATTTTTGTAAGAATATCTTCATGCATGCAAATTATGAGCGATGATTGAATCTTTGATCTTAGTAGCGATTTTTTTATACTATTAGTGTAAAAATATGAGATAAAAAGTACGCTAGTACGAATCAATGTTTCAATCCTTACACATAATTTGCACAAACTTAAAAGGTCTTCTATTAAATATCAAAATATCTTATTTTTTCACTTCCAGTATATAAAATACACTAGTAAGATCAAATTTTCAATCTAATGGTCATAATTCGCACATGTGAAGATATTCTTACAAAACTTAAATATATTAGATATCAATATCTTATATTTTTGCACTTCTAGTATACAAATTACGCCAGTAAGATCAAAGACTCAATCATCGCTCATAATTTGCACGTGTGAAGATATTCTTACAAAACTTAAATAATCTTCTATTAAATATCAATATATCATATGTTTGCACTTCTAGTATATAAAATGCGCTAGTAAGATCAAATCTTCAATCCTTGCTCTTAATCCGCACGTGTGATGATATTCTTACAAAACTTAAATAATTCTTTATTAGATATCAATATCTCATATTTTTGCACTTCTAATATAAAAAATACACTACTAAGATCAAAGCCTCAATAATCGCTCATAATTTGCATATGTGAAGATATTCTTACAAAACTTGTATAATAGTCTATTAAACACGAATATCTTATATTTTTGCACTTCTAGTATAAAACATACGCTAATAAGACCAAAGCTCTAATATTTTCTCATAATTTGCACGGTGATGGAAATTATTACCAATGTAAATACAATTAAAACCCAATTTCAGTCATATATTTTATATCAAGTATTATAATAACACACACAAAGATTGTAAAGTCGAAGTTGGAACCAGTTTACTCTAAAAGTCAACTAGATTTTTATTTTGGGATGGAGGTTAGTATTAAACATGGTTTACTCTTATATTTTTGCACTTTTAGTATAAAACATACGCTAATAAGATCAAAGCTTTAATATTTTCTCATAATTTGCACGAGTGAAGATAATCTTACAAAATTTAAATAATCGTCTATTGAAATGAATATATCAATTTTTTTCACTTCTAATATAAAAAATAAGCTAGTGAGATCAAAGCTTCAATATTAGCTTATAATTTGCACTTGTGAAGATATTCTTACAAAACTTAGATAAAAGTCTATTAAACATCATATTCTTGCACTTCTAGTATAAAACATACGCTGGTAAGATTAAATCTTCAATCCTTGCTCATAATTTTCACGGTGAAGATATATACTTACAAAACTTAAATAATCGTCTATTAGATATCAATATCTTAGTTTTTTTACACTTCTAATATAAAAAAGTACGAAACTAAGATCAAAGCTTCAATATTTGCTTATAAATTGCACGTGTGAAGATATCTTTACAAAACTTAGATAATAGTCTATTAAATATGAATATCTCATATTTTTTCATTTCTAGTATAAAACATATGCTAATAAGATCAAAGCTTTAATATTTGCTCATAATTTGCACGAGTGAAGATATTCTTACAAAACTTAATTGTATATTAAAATGAATATCTCACTTTTTTCCACTTCTAATATAAAAAAATACGCTAGTAAGATTAAAGCTTCAATATTCGCTTATGATTTGCACGTGTGAATATATTCTTACAAAACATAGATAATAGTCAACAAAACCCTAATTGATGAACATCTTCTAACAAAGATGACTTTCAAACTCCACAGATTAACAATCTAAATTCCTTCTTCCCTTTTGTTTGAATCCTGTTATAACCCCTGAAATTAGGATTAATCATTGATTGATTAATCTCATATCGAGCGTGTTAGGCGGGTTTCTCATCTTAGGTTTTTGCAATTTAGATTTGTTATTCTCCTCTTTAAATCAATTAGACTCTGTTTCCGTTTCCGTTTAATCTCGCTGTCATTGAAACCCTCGATTGTAGATCGATGAATTTTTTGTCCCTTAATATACAAGGCCTCGCTCAAAAGGCCAAAAAGGATTGGGCAAAGGAGTTATGTGTGAAGAATAAGGTGAATTTTCTAGCGATTCTAGAAATAAAGATGGAGGAGATTGATCTTTTTAGTGTTTGTCGGTGTTGGGGTAATTCGACTTTTGAGCATCTTCATAGTAATTCGGTAGGCAATTCAGGTGGAATCTTGTGTGTTTGGAATCCCAACATTTTTTGTAAAAAAGCCTTCACTATTTTAGATTTTTTTATCATTATTAGGGGTGTTTGGTTATTGAACGGTATTGACCTCATGATTATTGCGGTCTATGGTCCTCATGATCCGCGTGATAAACTTATGCTTTGGGACTACTTGGCGCATGTTATTAATCAGTGGCAAGGAGAGCTTGTGATTATGGGGGACTTCAATGAGGTTCACGTCAAATCAGACAGGTTTGGTACTAATTTTAATGTTCTTGGGGTGGATATTTTTAATTCTTTTATTAATTTCACGGGTCTTGAAGAAGTTCATCTTAGAGGCAGTGCTTTCACTTGGTGTCATAAGTCTGCGACCAAAATGAGCAAGTTGGATAGATTTTTTGTATCTAACAATTTGCTAAATATTTTCCCTCACATTAGCGGCATCACTTTGGACAGATTGTTATCCGATCACAGACCGATTCTTCTTCGAGAGTCGACCCATGATTATGGTCCGGTTCCCTTCCAATTCTTTCACCATTGGATCTTCATCTCAGGGCTTTAATGATTTGTACTTCAACTTGGAATTTTGCCCTTCTGGTTAATTCTAATTGGGATATGCGTTACTTGCGGGTAAATTAAAATTACTTATAGCTCAATCAAGATTTGGATATTAAAAGATAAACAAAAGTGAAACTCTTTATTCTATTGCAAATCTTAAAGAAGGAGTTATCATAGTTTGATGCGGTTATTTGACAAAGGTATAGGTATGAGTAGAAGCGGAATAAATGAATTGAGGTGTTGGCTGCTCTTCGAAACATGATCATATTCATTCCTTGGGATTTGGCTCAAAAGGGGACAAGATCAAATGGTTAACGAAGGCGATAAAAAAAACTCAAAATTTTTCACGGAATTTTGTATAAAAAAAACGTAATCAAATGAACATCAGGGGTATTTACGTTTGATGGAGTTGGAAGGAGCAGCCTAATGATGTCAAACAAGAATTTCTTTCTCATTTTAGGATAGTTTCGCTAAACCTTCGGAGGAGGCGTGTAAGATTGATATGAGATTTCCACAAAACTATTTTTGAAGATCAAAGTCAGGACGCCGAGCGAGATGTCTCTAAACAGGGATTTAAACGGCTGTTTTGGGGCTGTAGGTACCAGACAATTCCACGGCCCTACGGGTTTTTCTTTTGGCTTTTATCCGTCATTTTTGGCTGTTATTGAGCACGATGTTTATATATGGCGTAAATCATTTCTTCTTCATGAGAAATTCCTCCTAGTTGTAACTCCATCATTTGTAGCTTTGATCCCAAATGGTCCCGGACGCTCACTTGGTCATGGTCTTTAGAACCTATTAGCCTCATTGGAAGTATCTACAAAGATCATTGCCAAGATTTTGTCTGACCGGCTTGTTAATTGTTTTGGGGGACAATGTTAATGAAGTGGCAATCTGTGTTTATCGCCATAAGACTAATTGTTAGACGATCGTTTATTCTTATGAGATTTCTCCAGTGGTGTACCAAAAAGAGAAGAAAACTCCATTTTAAGTCAATTTTTGAAAAGGACTTCGATTCGATTAGTGGATTTTTTAGATGAATAATGTTCTTAAGAGTTCGGTTTCAGGTGTAACATGGCGTAACTGGATTCAAAGTATTACTAACTTCTTCTAAGGGTTCTATTCTTGTCAATGGATGCTCCTACGAATGAGTTTCCAATTTTATAAAGGGTTGAAACCATGGCGATCCTTTATCCCCCTTTCCTCTTTATCCTCGTGAGGGAGTGCCTTCATTTATCTTTTCAAAGGATCGTAAACGCGGGGATGTTTAAAGGTATTGTGTTAGATCAATCTTTATGTCTTTTGCATATGTTCTATGTGGATGATGCTATTTTCTTAGAGGAGTGGAGTGACGGTAATATCTCCACTTTGATTTACGTTTTGAATTGCTTTTTTCATGCTTCGGGCCTTAAGATTAACTTGAACAAAAGTAAGATAATGGGGATTAATGTGGAAAGTGCTCAGGTTATCCAAGCGGCTGCAAAGTTAGGATGTCTCGTTCTTAAGTGTCCTTTCTACTATCTTGGGACTAGAGTGGGAGGTTCTATGACACGTGTTCAAGCATGGCAAGAGATAGTTGAAAAAGTGAAGTCTCGACTTTCCAAATGGAAATCTAAAACTATCTATTGGTGGTTGTTTAACTTTGTTGAAATCGGTTTTAGGATCTATTCCAGTCTTTCACATGTCTATTTTCAAAGTTCCTTCAAAGGTGCTTCATATCTTGGAGTCTATTAGAAGTCATTTCTTTAATGGCCATGATCCGGGTAGTAAAAAGGCTTCTTGGGTTAAATGGAACAATGTTTTGATAGACAAAAAATAAGGCGGGCTAGGTGTATCTAGATTATTTGCGTTAAATAGAGGCTTGATGATTAAGTGGGTTTGAAAGTTTCTCTCGCAAAAAGACTCTCTTTGGACTAAAGTTATTGTGGCTATTCACGGTGTGGTGGTTAAAATTCATTAGGAATGGGACTTCTACTGGCTATAGGTTGGCTTTCGATTTTGAGTGAAGTTCGATCTCTCAAAGAAAGGTATGTCGTTTTTGATTATTCTTACTTAATAAGATGGGATACGGGGTAGTCCACCAAAATTCTAGTTGGATCATTTGCTACTAGGGGCAGTTTTAAAGACTATTTTTTCCCATATTATACGGCTTAATCCTCAAGAGGATGTTACTGTTAGTTCCAAAATAGGCGAAAGAGTTTGGTCTCTCCTTCGTCGGAATTCGTAGAGGGGTATCGAGCAAAATCAATTTGACAGCTTGGTAGAATGGTTTGTTCTGTCAGATCGTGCCTTCGGCAGACAGATGGATTGGGAATCTGGAGGAGTAAGGTATATTTTTGGTGGCTCTGCTCGTAGACTATCGATGAGATATGCCTTCCGTATATTGGAGTCAGAAACTTGATGGGTAGTGTGTCCCGTTAAAAAATCAACGTTCTTGCCTGGAAAATCAAGACCGATGCTTTACCTACCCGGTTCAACATTTCTCGTAGAGGTATTGACATTCAGGATATGTCGTGTCCCATTTGTGATAAATGTATTGAATTCGAACGAACCATTTGTTACTCTTATGTTGTGGATTGGTTCGGGACATTGCTAATAAGGTTTTGAGCTAGTGGTATTTTTTTTTTTAGATCACGCAAACTTGAATCATATGCAGAATGGAAGTCTTGGTCTTGTTTCAATGGTATGGATTTCAAACTCAAAAAGATGTTCAAAGGAGTTTGGTATTCCATTTGGTGGTACGTTTGGATCTATCGAAACAAGCTCCTATTTGACGAGAGAAAACCTTCGAAGTCGATGCTTATTGATAATGTCATTGCTAGTTCTTTTTATTGGTGTAAGTATAGATCTAAAGCCTCGTTCGGATGGAACGAATGGCTCAAAAACCCCTATATTATTGTTTTGTAATCTAGCTCCTTGCTAGTTTTTGTTTCTAATAAAATCGCCGTTCCAAAAAAAATAGTCAACTAAACATGAATCTCTCATATTTTTTCACTTTTAGTATAAAACATACGCTAATAAGATTAAAGCTTCAATATTTGCTCATAATTTGCACTAGTGAAGATATTCTTACAAAACTTAAATAATCGTCTATTAAAAGGAATATCTCAATTCTTTTCACTTCTAATATTAAAAAATACGCTAGTAAGATCAAAGCTTCAATATTTGCTTATACTTTGCACGTGTGAAGATATTCTTACAAAACTTAGATAATAGTCTATTAAACATGAACATCTCATATTTTTTCACTTCTAGTATAAAACATACGCTGGTAAGTACAAATCTTCAATCCTTGCTTATAATTTGCACGTGTGAAGATATTCTTACAAAACTCAAATAATCGTCTATTAGATATCAATATCTCAATTTTATTTTTCACTTCTACTATAAAAAATACGATAGTAAGACCAAAGCTTTAATATATGCTTATAATTTGCACGTGTGAAGATATTCTTACAAAACTTAGAAAATAGTCTATTAAACATGAATATATCTCATATTTTTGCATTTATAGGATAAAACATACGCTAATAAGATCAAAGCGGCTATATTTGCTTATAACCTTGCACGTGTGATGATTTTGTTACAAAACCTAGATAATAGTCTATTAAACATGAATATCTCATATTTTTGCACTTCTAGTATAAAACATACGCTAATAAGATTAAAGCTTTAATATTTGCCCATGCACGAGTGAAGATATTCTTACAAAACTTAAATAATTGTATATTAAAATGTATATCTCATTTTTTTCACTTCTAATATAAAAAAATAAGCTAGTAAGATCAAAGCTTCAATATTTGCTTATAATTTGCACATGTGAAGATATTCTTACAAAACTTAAATAATCGTCTATTAGATATCAATATCTCAATTCTTTTCACTTCTAATATAAAAAAAACGATAGTATGATCAAAGCTTCAATATTTGCTTATAAATTGCACGTGTGAAGATAGAATATATCACATATTTTTGCACTTCTAGTATAAAACATACGCTAATAAGATCAAAGCTTTAATATTTGCTCATAATTTGTACGAGTGAAGATATTCTTACAAAACTTAAATAATCGTCTTTTAAAATGAATATCTCAATTTTTTCACTTCTAATATAAAAAAATACGCTAGTAAGATCAAAGCTTCAATATTTGCTTATAATTTGCACGTGTGAAGATATTCTTACAAAACTTAGATAATAGTCTATTAAACATGAATATATCATATTTTTGCACTTCTAGTATAAAACATACGCTAATAAGATCAAAGCTTTAATATTTGCTCATAATTTGCACTAGTGAAAATATTCTTACAAAATTTAAATAATCGTCTATTAAATGAATATCTTTATTTTTTTCACTTCTAATACAAAAAAAAATACGCTAGTAAGATCAAAGCTTCAAATATTTTCTTATAATTTGCACTTGTGAAGATATTCTTACTAAACTTAGATAATAGTCTATTAAATATGAATATCTCATATTTTTGCACTTCTAGTATATAAAACATACGCTAATAAGATTACAGCTTTGATATTTGCTCATAATTTGCACGAGTGAAAATATTCCTACAAAACTTAAATAATCGTCTATTAAAATGAATATTTCAATTTCTTTCACTTCTAAATAGAAAAATAAGCTAGAAACATCAAAGCTTCAATATTTGCTAATAATTTTCATGTGTGAAGATATTCTTACAAACTTAGATAATAGTCGATTAAACATGTATATCTCATATTTTTGAACTTCTAATATAAAACATACGCTGGTAAGATCAAATCTTTAATCCTTGCTCAAAATTTACACGTGTGAGGATATTCTTACAAAACTTAAATAATCGTCTATTAGATATCAATATCTTAATTCTTTTAACTTCTAATAAAAAAATACGATAGTATGATCAAAGCTTCAATATTTGCATATAAATTGCACGTGTGAAGATAGAATATCTCATATTTTTGCATTTCTAGTATAAAACATACGCTAATAAGATCAAAGCTTTAATATTTGTTCATTATTTGCACGAGTGCAGATATTCTTACAAAACTTAAATAATCGTCTTTTAAAATGAATATCTCAATTCTTTTAACTTCTAATAAAAAAATACGATAGTATAATCAAAGCATCAATATTTGCATATAAATTGCACGTGTTAAGATAGAATATCTCATATTTTTGCATTTCTAGTATAAAACATACGCTAATAAGATCAATACTTTAATATTTGTTCATAATTTGCATGAGTGCATATATTCTTACAAAACTTAGATAATAGTCTATTAAACATGAATATCTTATATTTTTGCACTTTTAGTATAAAACATACGCTAATAGGATCAAAGCTTTGATATTTGCTCATAATTTGCACTAGTGAAAAATATTCTTAAAAACTTAAATAATCGTCTATTAAAATGAATATCTCATTTTTTTCATTTCTAATATAAAAAAATATGCTAGTAATATCAAAGCTTCAATATTTGCTTGTAATTTGCAGTTGTGAATATATTCTTACAAAACATAGATAATAGTCTATTAAATATGAATATCTCATATTTTTGCAGTTTTAGTATATAAAACATACGCTAATAAGATCAAAGTTTTAATATTTGCTCATAATTTGCACGAGTGAAAATATTCTTACAAAACTTAAATAACAGTCTATTAAAATTAACATCTCAATTCTAATATAAAAAAAAATAAGCTAGTAAGATCAACGCTTCAAATTTTGCTTATAATTTGCACATGTGAAGATATTCTTACAAAACTTAAATAATTATATATTAAAATGTATATCTCATTTTTTTCACTTCTAATATAAAAAAATAAGCTAGTAAGATCAAAGCTTCAATATTTTCTTATAATTTGCACATGTGAAGATATTCTTAGAAAACTCAAATAATCGTTTATTAGATATCAATATCTCAATTCTTTTCACTTCTAATATAAAAAAAAACGATAGTATGATCAAAGCTTTAATATTTGCTTATAAATTGCACGTGTGAAGATAGAATATCTCATAATAAGATCAAAGCTTTAATATTTGCTAATAATTTGTACGAGTGAAGATATTCTTACAAAACTTAAATAATCGTCTTTTAAAATGAATATCTCAATTTTTTCACTTCTAATATAAAAAAATACGCTAGTAAGATCAAAGCTTCAATATTTGCTTATAATTTGCACGTGTGAAGATATTCTTATAAAACTTAAATAACAGTCTATTAAACATGAATATATCATATTTTTGCACTTCTAGTATAAAACATACGCTAATAAGATCAAAGCTTTAATATTTGCTCATAATTTACACTAGTTAAAATATTCTTATAAAATTTAAATAATCGTCTATTAAATGAATATCTTTATTTTTTTCACTTCTAATACAAAAAAATACGCTAGTAAGATCAAAGCTTCAAATATTTGCTTATAATTTGCACTTGTGAAGATATTCTTACTAAACTTAGATAATAGTCTATTAAATATGAATATCTCATATTTTTGCACTTCTAATATATAAAACATACGCTAATAAGATTACAGCTTTGATATTTGCTCATAATTTGCACGAGTGAAAATATTCTTACAAAACTTAAATAATCGTCTATTAAAATGAATATTTCAATTTTTTTCACTTCTAAATAGAAAAATAAGTTAGAAACATCAAAGCTTCAATATTTGCTAATAATTTTCATGTGTGAAGATATTCTTAAGTGTGTTGTTGGGGGGGTGGGGTGGTGGGTGCTTCTTAATAGGGATTCTTAATAGAGTTTAAGGGGAAATTTTGATGGGGAGTTGTTTACAAACTTAGATAATAGTCGATTAAACATGTATATCTCATATTTTTGCACTTCTAGTATAAAACATACGCTGGTAAGATCAAATCTTTAATCCTTGCTCAAAATTTGCACGAGTGCAGATATTCTTACAAAACTTAAATAATCGTCTATTAGATATCAATATCTCAATTCTTTTAACTTCTAATAAAAAAATACGATAGTATGATCAAAGCTTCAATATTTGCATATAAATTCACTGTGAAGATAAGAATATCTTCATATTTTTCATTCTGGTATAAAACATACTCTAATAAGATTCAAATGCTTTAATATTTGTTCATAACTTGCAGCGAGTGCAAGATATTCTTACAAAACTTAAAATACTCGTCTTTTAAAATGAATAGCCTCATTTTTTTCACTTCTAATATTAAAAAAAAAACGCTACTAAGATCAAAGCTCAATTATTGCTATAATTTGCACATGTGAAGATAGTCTTACAAAACTTAACATAATAGTCTAATAAACAATGAATATCTATATTTTGCACTTTAGTATAAAACATACACTAATAAGATCAAAGCTTTAATATTTGCTCATAATTTGCACTAGTGAAGATATTCTTAAAACTTAAATAATCGTCTATTAAAATGAATATCTCATTTTTTTTTCATTAATAATATAAAAAAATACCTAGTAATAATCAAAGCTTCATAATTGCCTTATAATTTGCACTTGTGAAGATATTCTTACAAAACTTAGATAATAGTCTTTTAAACATGAATATCTTATATTTTTGCACTTCTAGTATATAAAACATACGCTAATAAGATCAAAGCTTTAATATTTGCTCATAATTTGCACGAGTGAAAATATTCTTACAAAACTTAAATAATAGTCTATTAAAATGAATATCTCAATTCTAATAAAAAAATACACTAGTAAGATCAAAGCTTCAATATTTGCACGTGTGAAGATATTCTTACAAAACTTAGATAATAGTCTATTAAACATGAATATATCATATTTTTGCACTTCTAGTATAAAACATACGCTGGTTTACTCTTGAAGAATCTATCCCTTCATTGCACTGGTGTTCATGTTCACTGTGATAACGCAAACGCATTCTCAGTTTACAACCGCGCTTAGCATTTTTGCATGGTATGATGGTTGTATCAATGATGTTCTCAAGACCCCTGCTATGGTTATAGCCATAACAACCAATCGATGTGTAGCATAAAGGACATAATTTCTTCATCTCAGAGCAGCACGAAGAGCATGATAGATGTCCTTTCTCACACTGCAATACAATAAACTGACTATAAAATACATGTTTCTTTTGATAGACATGTCACGCAAATCTCAACTACATATAAGTTGAGCAGAAAATAAGCCTCTATAATGTTGCAATGCTTGCTTTTACCTAACTCGTAAGTTATTATTTCGGTAAGCATGTATTCAGCCAGAAAATAGGAGGGCTATTTTCCTATTTGCGTGAGACTATTAAACAATGCCATTATTTCACTTAATGTTTTTTATAACCCAAAGAAAACATACAAACTAGTTTGTTGTTAAAAGGGGCTTACCTTAAATGTAACAATCCAACTTTCCCAATTTAATGAAGTGGGTAATACGGCATGCACAAATACCATTGGAAGTAATATAAGAAGGATGGGGACAGTTTGTTAAAGATGATAATGGATGGAGTCAAACTACGATTAATGAGTCCGAAAGTCAAAAACTCTGAGGAAAGCAGCAGAGGAATGGGGAGTGAAGTTTAAGTACTAATGTTTCTATGAATTAGTTTCACCATTAGGATGCTGAGATGGAAGATGGGTGTTTGGACTAGCAAACCTCCTGTGAAATATGTAGATATTTTGGCCTAGACTGTGAGGATGACATACACTTCTTAATAGCTTTTCTCTGAGTGGGAAATGTAGTCCTAATCCTACAGCTAGCTTATGGTGGAGTATTGGGAAATAATTGTATTCATTGGTGTTTGTTTTTCGTTGAATTTTGATGGCTTGTTTGGTTTGGTAGTGTCTTGTAAACCATCCAAACAAGGCCATTCTGTAAAGTGTTATACGTTCTGTGATTAATATACACCCGAATTTTTCTATTAACTCCCTAATGTGTCTTTTTCAAATAGTTTAGATCCTAAAGTTTATCCTATTTATTCAAAAAAGATAACATGAGCATATTTATTATGTTCACAGTTTATCGATCAAGTTTATTTGTGTTATTGGAAATCTACCCATTTTATCTTTCAATATAAAGTCTGCCAAACTCATAAATTAACTTACGATCAGAAACAAACTACATATGGATTACCTTGGTATGCATTGGCAAGTGGTTAACTATTGGAGTAACTGTTATCTAAACACAAACATGATAAAGGAAGATGTAATACCTGGATGACAGGGCTGCACCATGGCTTGAACAATAAAACATGTCGAGATTGGTCAGCATCACCTTTAGTCTTCCTTTTAAATTAGGATACTCATCAATCGTAACCTTTTCCATCTCCTCAAACTCAGATGAGATAACTTTCTTCTTTATGCAGACAGATAGAGACAAATCCCGCCTTACGCGTGCAAATTATGAGAAAGGATTTAAACCTTGATGTTACAAGCGTATTTTTTATACTATAAGTGCAAAAGTATGATATATTGATATGTAATAGAAGATTATTTAAGTTTTGTAAAAATATTATCACGCGAGCAAATTATGAGAAAAGGTTGAAACATTGCTCTTACTAGCGGATTTTTTTTATGCTAGAAGAGCAAAATTATAAGATATTTATGTTCAGAAAACATTTTATTTAAATTTTTTGTAAGAATATCTTTATACGCATGCAAATAAATGAAGTGATAATAGAACTTTGATCTTCAGGCTTATTTTTTATACTATAAGTGTAAAAATATTAGATATTGATGTTTAATAGACGATTATTTAAGTTTTTTAAGAATATCTTTAGGCGTGCAAGTTATGAGTAAGGATTAAAGCTTTAATCTTACAAGCGGTTTTTTATATTAGAAGTGTAAAAATAGGAGATAGTGATGTTTAATAAACAAGTATTTAAATTTTGTAAAAATATCTTTACGCGTGCAAATTATGAGTATGGACTGAAAATTTGATCGTACTAACGTATTTTTATATTAAAAGTGCAAAAATAAGAGATATTGATGTTTAATAAAGAATTATTTATGTTTGTTAAGAATATCTTCACTTGTGCAAATTATAAGCAAATATTGAAACTTTGATCTTACTAGCGTATTTTTTATATTAGAAGTGCAAAAATATGAGATATTCATGTTTAATATACGATTATTTAAGTTTTGTAGGCATATCTTCACACGTGCAACTTGTGAGCGATGATTGAGGCTAATTTTTATATTAGAAGTGCAAAAATATGAGATAGTGATATCTAATAGACGATTATTTAAGTTTTATTAAAATATATTCACACGTGCAAATTATGAGCAAGGATTAAAGATTTGATCTTACTAGTGTACTTTATATCCTAGAAGTAAATAAATATGATATATTGATATTTAATAGAAGATTATTTAAGTTTTGTAAAAGTATTTTCACGTGTGGAAATTATGAGCAAGTGTTTAAACATTACTCTTACTAGCGTATTTATTATACCAGAAGTGCAAAATTATGAGATGTTCATGTTTAGTAGACGATTATTTAAATTTTGTAAGAATATCTTCATGCATGCAAATTATGAGCGATGATTGAATCTTTGATCTTAGTAGCGAATTTTTTATACTATTAGTGTAAAAATATGAGATAAAAAGTACGCTAGTAAGAATCAATGTTTCAATCCTTACTCATAATTTGCACAAACTTAAAGGTCTTCTATTAAATATCAAAATATCTTATTTTTTCACTTCTAGTATATAAAATACACTAGTAAGATCAAATTTTCAATCTAATGGTCATAATTCGCACATGTGAAGATATTCTTACAACACTTAAATATAAAATTAAGATTATCAAAACTTATAATTTTTTTGCATTTCTAGTATAAAAAACGCTAGTAAGATCAAAGACTCAATCATCGCTCATAATTTGCACGTGTGAAGATATTCTTACAAAACTTAAATAATCTTCTATTAAATATCAATATATCATATGTTTGCACTTCTAGTATATAAAATGCGATGGTAAGATCAAATCTTCAATCCTTGCTCATAATCTTTACGTGTGAATATATTCTTACAAAACTTAAATAATCGTCTATTAGATATTAATATCTCATATTTTTACACTTCTAATATAAAAAATATGCTAGTAAGATCAAAACTTCAATAATCGCTCATAATTTGCACGTGCGAAGATATTCTTACAAAACTTAGATAATAGTCTACTCCCTCCGTCCCAAAATAAGTGTCTAGTCTGACTTTTCAAAGTCAAACCGGTTTAACTTTTCAAAGTCAAACTGGTTTAACTTTGACCTTAAATATACTTTTTTGTGTTATATAACACACACAAAGATATATAAAGTCAAAGTCGAACCAGTTTGACTCTAAAAAGTCAAACTAGATACTTATTTTGGGACGGAGGTAGTATTAAACATGAATATCTTATATTTTTGCACTTCTATTATAAAACATACGCTAATAAGATCAAAGCTTTCATATTTTCTCATAATTTGCATGAGTGAAGATAATCTTACAAAATTTAAATAATCGTCTATTGAAATGAATATATCAATTTTTTTCACTTCTAATATAAAAAATAAGCTAGTGAGATCAAAGCTTCAATATTAGCTTATAATTTGCACTTGTGAAGATATTCTTACAAAACTTAGATAAAAGTCTATTAAACATCATATTCTTGCACTTCTAGTATAAAACATACGCTAGTAAGATCAAAGCTTCAATATTTGCTTATACTTTGCACGTGTGAAGATATTCTTACAAAACTCAAATAATCGTCTATTAGATATCAATATCTCAATTTTATTTTTCACTTCTACTATAAAAAATACATAGTAAGACCAAAGCTTTAATATATGCTTATAATTTGCACGTGTGAAGATATTCCTACAAAACTTAGAAAATAGTATATTAAACATGAATATATCTCATATTTTTGCATTTATAGGATAAAACATACGCTAATATGATCAAAGCGGCTATATTTGCTTATAACCTTGCACGTGTGAAGATATTCTTACAAAACATAGATTATAGTCAATTAAACATGAATCTCTCATATTTTTGCACTTTTAGTATAAAACATACGCTAATAAGATTAAAGCTTCAATATTTGCTCATAATTTGCACTAGTGAAGATATTCTTACAAAACTTAAATAATCGTCTATTAAAAGGAATATCTCAATTCTTTTCACTTCTAATATTAAAAAATACGCTAGTAAGATCAAAGCTTCAATATTTGCTTATACTTTGCACGTGTGAAGATATTCTTACAAAACTTAGATAATAGTCTATTAAACATGAACATCTCATATTTTTTCACTTCTAGTATAAAACATACGCTGGTAAGTACAAATCTTCAATCCTTGCTTATAATTTGCACGTGTGAAGATATTCTTACAAAACTCAAATAATCGTCTATTAGATATCAATATCTCAATTTTATTTTTCACTTCTACTATAAAAAATACGATAGTAAGACCAAAGCTTTAATATATGCTTATAATTTGCACGTGTGAAGATATTCTTACAAAACTTAGAAAATAGTCTATTAAACATGAATATATCTCATATTTTTGCATTTATAGGATAAAACATACGCTAATAAGATCAAAGCGGCTATATTTGCTTATAACCTTGCACGTGTGATGATTTTGTTACAAAACCTAGATAATAGTCTATTAAACATGAATATCTCATATTTTTGCACTTCTAGTATAAAACATACGCTAATAAGATTAAAGCTTTAATATTTGCCCATGCACGAGTGAAGATATTCTTACAAAACTTAAATAATTGTATATTAAAATGTATATCTCATTTTTTTCACTTCTAATATAAAAAAATAAGCTAGTAAGATCAAAGCTTCAATATTTGCTTATAATTTGCACATGTGAAGATATTCTTACAAAACTTAAATAATCGTCTATTAGATATCAATATCTCAATTCTTTTCACTTCTAATATAAAAAAACGATAGTATGATCAAAGCTTCAATATTTGCTTATAAATTGCACGTGTGAAGATAGAATATATCACATATTTTTGCACTTCTAGTATAAAACATACGCTAATAAGATCAAAGCTTTAATATTTGCTCATAATTTGTACGAGTGAAGATATTCTTACAAAACTTAAATAATCGTCTTTTAAAATGAATATCTCAATTTTTTCACTTCTAATATAAAAAAATACGCTAGTAAGATCAAAGCTTCAATATTTGCTTATAATCTGCACTTGTGAATATATTCTTACAAAACTTAGATAATAATCTATTAAATATGAATATCTCGTATTTTTTCACTTCTAGTATGTAAAACATACGCTGGTAAGATCAAATCTTTAATCCTTGCTCAAAATTTGCACGTGTGAGGATATTCTTACAAAACTTAAATAATCGTCTATTAGATATCAATATCTCAATTCTTTTAACTTCTAATAAAAAAATACGATAGTATGATCAAAGCATCAATATTTGCATATAAATTGCACGTGTGAAGATAGAATATCTCATATTTTTGCATTTCTAGTATAAAACATACGCTAATAAGATCAATGCTTTAATATTTGTTCATAATTTGCACGAGTGCAGATATTCTTACAAAACTTAAATAATCGTCTTTTAAAATGAATATCTCAATTTTTTTTCACTTCTAATATAAAAAATACGCTACTAAGATTAAAGCTTCAATATTTGCTTATAATTTGCACATGTGAAGATATTCTTACAAAACTTAGATAATAGTCTATTAAACATGAATATCTTATATTTTTGCACTTTTAGTATAAAACATACGCTAATAAGATCAAAGCTTTAATATTTGCTCATAATTTGCACTAGTGAAAAATATTCTTAAAAACTTAAATAATCGTCTATTAAAATGAATATCTCATTTTTTTTCATTTCTAATATAAAACATACGCTAATAAGATCAAAGTTTTAATATTTGCTCATAATTTGCACGAGTGAAAATATTCTTACAAAACTTAAATAATAGTCTATTAAAATGAATATCTCAATTCTAATAAAAAAAATAAGCTAGTAAGATCAACGCTTCAATATTTGCTTATAATTTGCACGTGTGAAGATATTATTACCTAACTTAGATAATAGTCTATTAAACATGAATATATTATATTTTTGCACTTCTAGTATAAAACATACACTGGTTTACTCTTGAAGAATCTATCCCTTCATTGCACTGGTGTTCATGTTCACTATGATAACGCAAATGCATTCTCAGTTTACAACCGCGCTTAGCATTTTTGCATGGTATGATGGCTGTATCAATGATGTTCTCAAGACCTCTGTTATGGTTATAGCCATAACAACCAATCGATGTGTAGCATAAAGGACATAATTTCTTCATCTCGGAGCAGCACGAAAAGCATGATAGATGCCCTTTCTCACACTGCAATACAATAAACTGACTATAAAATACATGTTTCTTTTGATAGACGTGTCACGCAAATCTCAACTACATATAAGTTGAGCAGAAAATAAGCCTTTATAATGTTGCAATGCTTGCTTTTACCTAACTCGTAAGTTATTATTTCAGTAAGCATGTATTCAGCCAGAAAATAGGAGGGCTATTTTCCTATTTGCGTGAGACTGTTAAAAACAATGCCATTTCACTTGATGTTTTTTATAACCCAAAGAAAACATACAAACTAGTTTGTTGGTAAAAGGGCTTACCTTAAATGTAACAAGCTAACTTTTCCTATTTAATGAATTGGGTAATACGACATGCACAAATACCATTGGAAGTAATATAAAAATGATGGGGACAGTTTGTTAAAGATGATAATGGATGGAGTCAAACTACGATTAATGTGTCCAAAAGTAAAAAACTCTGAGGAAAGCAGCAGAGGAATGGGGAGTGATAAGTACTAATGTTTCTATGAATTAGTTTCACTACTAAGATGCTGAGATGGAAGATGGGTGTTTGGATTAGCAAATAGTGATGCCCTCCTGTGTAATACGTAGATATTTTGGCCACCTCAAGACCTCGGTAACGGGTATATTTATAACCAAGTGGATAGCAGATAGGACAGATTGTCTCAACCTTGGAGCAGCACCAGCAGCATGCCAGATGACCATTCTGACACTGCAACACCATAAACCAAATTAGCAACATGCCAGATGGCCATTCTGACACTACAACACCATAAACCAAATTTGGAAGTCCATAAATATAACGCTAATAACGCCACATTTGGTCACTGAATATGGTTTGTGATGTAATGGTGTAAAAAACAAACACGATCTTTTGACTTTTGAACTGATTAATTTCAACTACATTGACTTTGGCTCGAAGTATATTTGCTACATAAAAAAGGCTCATAGCACATAAACTCCCTCTCATTTTCCTAGATGTGCCATTCAACTCTAAGACATGTAAGGTTCTAGGACTAGCTCAGTTATGCATGAAGAATATATTTGGTCTTGAAATGGTTAAGTAAAGACTTCTATTTACAGCTATAGATTATCATATAATAGGTCCATCTACGAGAAGTAGTTAAGATAATAAACTAAAAGAGTCATACGTTTGAACAAATTTCCATAAGCTTATACATTTTGATTTCTTTCCTTCTTCTGGTAAGTCCGTCATACACATATACTAGGACAACACGCATCAAAGACATTGCAATGACACCCTTTATTGGTTTAATGTCAACAATTTACTAGACATAAAAGAAGTGCTATACCTGGAAGACAGGGGTGCACAATGGCTCGTGACAAATTGAGCAATCCAAAACGCCAGGATCAGCGAGCACCACCTGCAATGCTCCATTTGCAATATCATTATCCCGTTTCCAAACACATCCTCTACTTCGTCTGCCTCCACCACAAACTGGGATGAGATACATTTCCGTATGCAAACAGATAAAGACAAAAGGCTACCGTAACCTTTAAAATCAGATGGGATAGTTAGATAATGCAGACGACCACTCTGTGTATATCCCTGGTTCAGATTGCAGCGAAAGAGATGTTTTCATGCTTTTAGCAGTCAGCTGATATACGAAACAAGATTTAGATGTGGGTGGGACCAAATAATCGATACTAAAAGCTCGTCCCCCGTCTTGTTTCACTTCATGATTGAGGATGAAGATGACATTACTGTGTTGTTCGTGAAGAAAAATGCACTTCTGGTTAATTTCTACACCAAGAGAGAAGGTGGTGTTGCAGGTAAAACGAGTGGTGGAAGGCGCGTGTTGGATGTGAAAGCTAAGGTACAGACTCTTGTACGAATCAGCAAAAGAACATGACGGGTGAGGACAATTGCAAGTGGCGTGTGGGCACGTTTGTTCATGCTTACTCTTGTCGGTTCTTAATCTCTAGTACAAAATATTTTTGCACTTCTAGTATAAAATCAGCGCTAGTTTATCGGATGCTATCAGTTCTTAATCTATTAGTCTCTATGAATCAAAAACTTGCTGATAAAAGAATAAAAGAACACAAGTAATGTGTTTCTAATCTGCTTTCTTTACTGTCACTCTGGTACCAATTCTCCAAGAGTAAACTTATCCGCTTTGAACATATAGCAATGTACTTGAAACCTATAGAGTTGGTTGGCCAAATATCACAAGGTTGCTGATAGTCAAACAAGTTAAATTAAACAATGTACTTATATAGGAAACGAATTCCAGGAACGTCACAATGATAAATGGTAATTTCAACAATGGGAAGCGAGCCAGGCGACTTGAAACATCAAACGGCTAAGAAAAGATGCGGCAAAACGAGTCTGGAAAGTGCAACCGGTACTAATTGACCAAAAATTAATGACAATTTTTTAATGGACCTAAAGGCATGAAGGTTTACATTTTCATTCAGATAAGCAAAAAAAAAACCTAAGAACAAATTATATACATTTAAAATGCAGGCAATGCATTAAGCACATAATAGGAAATCCAAACACGTACAATGTTTCATTTCCAGTTATGGCTTTTGCCCACAAGAAAAAGATTGAAAAGCATCCATAAATTATGGAAAATACGAAAAATATAAAAATATCAAAGATCGTTTTAGCATGTCCATCAGATTCCTCATACTTGGTTCTTTTGACCTTGGAGCTGCGATCATTGAATATAATTCGATCAATCCACTTCAAAGATAACACATTTAAGTAATTAGACAAGAGTATTGTCATAAGTTAGTGGCAAAATAAATGGTTTGGGTAATGGGTCAAAGCATTTTCAATAAAAGCATGTTCAGGTCTAAACGGGGCTGTGATGACCCAAAACACTTTTTGTTCGATCATTTTAGTTGCTGTTTTTTCTTCAAATTTAGTTAGTGTGTCGAATATTATTAATGAAATGGCATTTGTTTAAGATAATGCTTCATGATGTTTATGAATTACGATACACTTTGGCCACTTTAAACCCCGGCTTGAGGATGTTTAACTAGCATACGAAGTTATAGCGTACCTAGCCCCATCGCTTCTGACTCTTCCATGATCCTTAATCGCTTGCATGAGTCTACAAACATCCTGAAAAAACAAAAGTATATCTGATTGGTGACTTGGTAATTGACCCATCCGTTCATCAGGAGCAACACGTTCAATTGAACGATTAGGGCTATGCCTTTTACAAAAGGACAATAGACGAATACATTGGTTCTTTTCAGCTTCGTCTAGAGGGACCACCTGCAATCTGTCTGCATCTACAAGCTGTATCGACATATATATTTATAGAATATGAATCAATATTAATCTGTCTGCATCTGCAAGCTATTGAACCCAACACCAAGCCTGCTATTGAGCCCATCACTAAGCCAGCCACCAAACACCAGGCGGCCGCCACGCCTGCTATTGAACCCAGTACCAAGTTTGTCACCAAGCCTGCTACTGAGCCCATCACTAAGCCAGCCACCAAGCCCACCAATAAGCCTATGGCCAATCCCTTAAAATATCGATAGACATGAAACCTGTCAATATAGCAAAATTACATGCAATTATGACAGTACATCACATGTAGAACAATGTCATAGAGGAACTTGCACCTAAGATTTGGAGTGATATTCCTAAGTCTGCTTGCCCAAACTTGTTTCGAAACATAATCGGTCACAAACTCCAAATAGATAAAAAGACTATGTACGGATATACGAGTAATAATTTAACAAATTCTAGAACGAACCATACCATGAAATATGCAAACACTACTTAACATCGACCCAAAATACCAAGGCACAACAAATGGATACTAATTCACTGATAAACTACATCACCAACTTAATCATCCAGCATGCCTAGTTTACACTCTTCATGGTCACGGTCTACAGAAATTGATCATTCCACTTCAAATAGACTATTCTTTAGCACATAAACACATCATACCTTTATCCTCCTTGGAGGATTGAATGTCTCAACCACCTAGTTATTCTTCCAAATATGTACATCAGGAGTACCGTAACCCATTAACCGTCAACTCAAATAATAAATTCAATCACAACCAGAACCTACGTTCCTGGCACCATACTTAAGCTGCAACTTAAACATATATACCACCACCACCAGCATTCACCTTTCTGACCTGATTTCAACGTTAGAGAAATTAATTAGAATTCTTCACGAACACACTTTCTATCATGGTTTCGTCACACAGACCAACTCATGCTACAAATGACCTGTTATTCAGCCCACCCGACCCATCTATCACGCCACTTCTAACTATAGTAATAAAAACAAGTATCTAATGTCCAGACTCCAGGACAAGGTGGTGATATTAGTAAAGGGCCTTACATGAGAGAAGTTTGTCCCCAGAGAAGCTCCCTAGTTCCAAGGTGCTTGCTGCAACCATCCCATGACTTAACAAGTGGGTTCGTTTTACCTGACCATGAAACTATAAACACAATTGTGAACAAGATTCCTTCTCTTATAATCTATGGCATTATTATAAATTAATATCTGCTAGTCTTTTAGACAAATGAAACATAGTTTTTAGATTATTTTTTTTGGTGTTGGGTTAGTGCGACGACACCTTTTCACCCTTTGGGGCCTACCGATGTGCTACTAGAAAAGTTTGTAAGGTGTAATCTGTGGACGTTACTACCTACTAAAGTAGGATGTTATAACTTGTAGTATGTGCTTGATGGACCATTGACTCTGCTCTTGCAGAAGACATGCATTTCTTTTGTGTTTTGACAAAAGAGGGGTGTTTAGCATTGCTTACTAAAGCTGTTCGTATCAAAACTCTTATTTTTTAACAAGAAACTTCTATCTGCTTATTTTTACACACAAGTAATCAGATAAGCAATCCCAAACACTTTCACACTGTTAACATCATACAGAATAAGCAGATAAGCAGTCATTTTAGCCAAAAGGGTGTTTGCAATTACTTACTAAGAAAACACAATGGCTAAGTTATCTAAAATTCGGTCTTCATTTTGTTTTCAACGATCTAGTGCTTTCCCATTCACCTTTATAAGAAGGACGGACTCCCCTACATATCCCTTATATATAGTACTTCATCTCAGGTTCTATCTAGGGGACCTCAACAACAACTTTCGGTTCTTTCTGAATATCCATAATGTCCATAACTGACCTTGTGTTCAACACCCGAGTCATCACTTACCACGTATCTACTTATGCCCTTGAACTTTTATATCAAAAGAAAAAAAGGGCATATTATTAAATGTAACAACACGCAACAGGATAATCAACTATCATTAGATCAAGCAATTACAAATTGATCATTCAGAACTTAATACTACAGACACAAAGTAATCAAATAAGCAATCCAAAACATCCTTCAAAAAGTTTATATCAGAACATAAAAAGCTGGCAAATGTAGAACAAGTAAGAAATTAAAGAGGTGTTTGGGATTACATATTAAGACTAATAATTTGCAGAGGCACATAATCACCTGTTACAAAATGCAATGCAAGAGATAGTGTACATATTTACTTCTCGTGTGTCAAAACACAACAATCATATCATCAATTGGTCAACTATCTGACAATTCGGCTAATTTATACACAACAGTTGATAAAGAAGTTTCATTTAGAACACATCAGAATTTTGAAAATCATTACCATCTTTAAGATTATCAGTTAATTTTGTCAAAATATTTTTTAAACCTCACATAGCTAATATCTTATCCTATCAAGCCATCATCTCGAAAAAGGTTTGTTTGGGATTCCTTACTAGAACTAATTATCCGCAAAGCTATTTACATTAAGCACCTTCAAATTTCTTTTTCCACAAAAACAAAATAATTATATAAAAAATCCCAATATTAAAAGTACAAATAAGCATCAACGTGTTCCGTATTGCTAACTGCCTATTCCTTTTTGTTATAAACCGTTATTCTACTTATTAATGGATATTATCAGTAAATAATCAAATTCAAATAGAAAATACAATTAAGCATCTCCAAGGTGGACTAGTGGCAAGATATTCCTAGTAACATATATATTTGATTCCTATTTAAAATTTTCACATGTGAAGATACTTTACAAATCCACTAGAAAGATCAAAAACTAATTCCTTGCTAAACTTTTCATTCATTAAGATATTGCATAAACTAATTAAGTCGCCTATAACAATCAAGACCTAATTTGTAATATTTACACTCACATGTGACATATATACAGTTTATAGAATTAAAATAACTTCAAAAACATAATTATAATGAATTATAAAGTAAATTTAATAATAAAAAAAGAGATGTTACTATTAATTTTTGTATAATCTGAACAAAAGATTCCAGATTCTTCATCAATCACATCGCCAGTCATTGTAGTCGAATTTGAAAAACGATTGAGGAACGGCGGTTGAAGAACAACGGTTGAATGATGGTAGATCTGGTTATGACGATTTAACGACGGTTGAATCGGTGTTTGATCGGAGTTAGTTGAGATGGTTGTTTGATCAGAGTGT
>BQNB010086234.1:2516-28250 GCA_026074375.1 Tanacetum coccineum | reverse complement strand
TCTCTCTGCATTAACACAGCACCTAAACCCTTGTGTGAAGCATCACAATAGACCACAAAATCTTCGCTTCCTTCAGGTAAAGCCAGAATTTGTGCACTGCACAACTTCTGCTTTATTAACTGAAAAGCGTTTTCTTCCTTTTCACCCCAGTCAAACTTGATCCCTTTCTGAGTAAGCTTCGTCATTGATTTAACAATATTCGAAAATCCCTCAATGAACCTTCGATAGTAACCAACAAGACCTAAAAATTGACGGATCTCCGTCGGTGTCTTAGGAGATGCCCAATCCTTGATAGATTCTATCTTGGATGGATCCACATGAATGCCTCTGCTATCAATGACGTGACCGGGAAATTGTACCTTCGGAATCCAAAATTCACACTTTGAAAACTTGGCATACATATTCTCCTTCTTAAGCAATTCCAAAATTGCCTTAAGATGTTTTTCGTGCTCTTTCTTGTCCTTTGAATAAATAAGTATATCATCAATGAAGACGATTACGAACTTATCTAAGTAGGGCTTGCACACTCGGTTCATGAGGTCCATGAATACCGCAGGTGTGTTTGTTAGTCCGAATGGTATAACCTGAAACTCATAATGATCATTCTGAGTTCGGAATATCGTCTTTGGAATGTCTTGTTCTCGTACTCTCAGCTGGTGATAACCCGATCTCAAATCTATCTTTGAATAAATGCTAGATCCTTGGAGTTGATCGAATAAATCGTAGATCCTCGGGAGTGGATAACGATTCTTCACTGTTAGCTTATTTAACTCCCGGTAGTCAATGAACATCCTAAATGATCCATCCTTCTTTTTGACAAACAAGACCGGGGAACCCCAAGGTGAGGAACTAGGTCTTATGAAGCCTTTGTCGGAAAGCTCTTGTAGTTTTTCTGACAATTCCTTCATTTCGGACGGTGCTAATCGATACGGTGCTCGAGCTACGGGCGCGGCTCTTGGAATTAAGTCGATCTGGAATTCTACTGGTCAAGCTGGAGGAAGACCCGGCAAGTCCTCGGGAAACACTTCCGAAAAATCTCGAATGATTGGTACTTCCTTAAGTTGTTTTCCTTCCGACTTGTCTTCTTCCTTCTTGGCGGATATATGTGCCAAAAAGATCTGACATCCTTTCGCCATGTAGTCTTGAGCCTTCGAACATGAGATAATGGTCAACCGAGATTCTCTGCCGTTGTTACTTTCGTCACCATGAAAAATCAAAGTTTCATTCCCATAGGGAATTCAAACAAGTTTCTCACCGCACACGATCACGGCGTGACACCTTCTTAACTAATCCATGCCGATAATAACGTCGAAACTACCCAGTTCTACGGGCATTAGATCTATGTTGAACGGATGGTTTAAGAAATTTAAAGTGCAACCTCGTATAATAGTGTCTACCCCGACTATTTTCATGTCAGCTAATTCAACATCATAATTATTTTCTAATGGAGTTGGGGCGATGTCAATCAGGGAACTAAACGCAGTAGATATAAAACTTCTATCGGCACCAGTGTCAAATAAGATAGATGCATAGCGGCTGTTTAAGAGGAACGTACCCGTGACGACATTGGAGTCCGGGTTCCTCGATGCATTCCCATTCTTCTCTGCATTTCCAACTGCGTATACCCAGCCTTATGCATTCCCATTTCCCTCATCCTTATTCTTCAATTTTGGAAAATCTTTCTTGAAATGTCCTGGAGCTCCACATTCAAAACAACCATTCCCCTTGGGAACTGTCCTATTGTCCCTCTGAGCATTAGCAACATTAGTGTTGCCAGAACCTTTGCAGTCG
This sequence comes from Tanacetum coccineum, assembly GCA_026074375.1. Lineage (NCBI taxonomy): Eukaryota > Viridiplantae > Streptophyta > Magnoliopsida > Asterales > Asteraceae > Tanacetum > Tanacetum coccineum. The sequence continues at coordinate 26,459 of BQNB010086234.1, read as the reverse complement.
TGGGCAAAGTGCCTTACCTTGTTACATTTGTGGCATTTCTGAGTACACGGGCCATTGTGATGAAAATGGCACTTGGTGCACTTAGGAAAAGATCCACCATACGACTTCTTTTCACTCGACCCCATATTGTAGACCTTGGCGACATTCTGTCTCTTGAAGGGTTGTTGTTGATGGCCATGGTTTTTTCTGGATGAATCATCAGCCTTCCTTTTGTTGTCAGTCTGCCTTTCCGCATAGGAGCGGAGTTTCTGATCCATCAAGTCGTTGGCAAACTTAATAGTCTCATCTAACGTCTTGGGTTTGGAAGACTTCACATTTCCATAAATGTTATCCAGGAGTCCACTGATGTACTTGTCAACCTTCTCAGTTTCATTAGCAACAAACTTGGTACATATCAGGGTTAACTCTTGGAAACGTTCAGTGTATGTTGGAACATCGTTCCCTTTGACCTTTAGGTTCCACAACTCGATTTCTAGTTTCTTGATTTCACCCTGCGGACAATACTTGTCCGTCATTTTCTTCTTGAGTACTTCCTAAGTCATTGAATATGCATCAGGACCTAAGGTTCTTATCTGACCATTCCACCAAGTCAAAGCAGCGGCCCTGGACAGGGTGCAGGTCCATACTTAACCTGATTTTCAATAGCACAACCACTGATATTGAAAACTGATTCCATCTTTTCAATCCACCGGGTTAAACCGACAACGCCTTCATTTCCTTTGAAGTTCAAAGGTTGACATTTCATGAAGTCAGCGTAGAAACAAGGGCGTGTAGTTTGCACATTCCTTCGGTTATCCCCGTGTGAACTGTGGCTTCCATCTCCATTGGTGGAGTTTCACAGAAGATCTTGATCAATTATAGCTTGAACGGATTCTGGAGTCATGTTGTTTGGGTTGGTGTTGTTAGGTGGGGTATTCAGTCCTCGTCTTGTCACAGGTGCCTTGATTCATCTAAATCACAAGATACAAAATGTGAGGTCATGACAAGACATACTATAACACCTCGTGTTTGTCTCATTGTATGACATTATGAAATTCATAATTTATTTTTAGGGTTTTACGCGTTTACTCTTAAACCGTAAACGTTAAGTTAAATCGTGTAAACTGAAAATGATCATACAATGTAAACGGGCATTAAACAATTAAATGTTATTACATTCAGAACAAGTGTTTTATATGAGTTATTATGAGAAAATTAATGACTTGAGTCATCATTATTTTGTATCGCTACGTAAAATTGCTTACGATTTCGTAATAAAATGCTTTAAGGCATACCCGAAGTTCTAAAACCTAAATATCGCCTAAACGAATACCCACGATTATACCCAATACCCAAAATAATTAAAATAACATCACATATATGTTATATATGCCGAAATTCTAAGGATTGAACCAAGAGTCATCACTTATACATAATATCTAGATATTTAATAAAAGTACTCTTACACCTTTATCAACTTGGCATGTTAAACTTAACCTAGGGTTAGAAAGTAACTATGGTTAAGTTAGTGAGATATTTTTACTATAAATAAGCATGCATGCATGAGTAAAGTTTACATACTCTTACACTTAACAAAAATTCATTTCTTTCTTCCTTTCTTTGTCCCAAAACTCACGGCTCAATATAGCCATTTAAACAAATCCACACTTTGATTTTCTAAGATTATACAAGCATATACACAACATACTTAAGGTATTCTAAGAAGGTTTCAAGGGTTGGCTAAGCTTTGAAAAGGTTTTAAGAAGTTATTGCAAGATTAGGGTTTTGGAAACCTAATATAGGGTTATAAGCTTGAAAGCTTTGGTTTTGAATCTAAACACAGGTTTAGAACTTATTTCTCATCTCTTACATCATCACTAATGGATTTCTTAAATCCTATTATACTTTATTTCTTATGATTTTATGTGTTACATGATAAAATAGCCTAATCCCACTAATGACTTTCTAATATGCAAAATAGTTATTATTATATGATATTTTTATGCACTTATTCTCTGTCCTAATGTTAAATATCATGGAAATAGATATATAAAGATGTTAACTTATAGTTTAAGTATCAACAAAGTTTAAAGGCTAATTAGGGTTTTAAAGTTATCTAATGTAAATAGAAATGAAAGTAATGAAAGTAAAAGGGTTGAACTTGTTACAATGAATTTACAAGGACTAGGGATGATATTGGAGTTTATTATAATACCTACATGTCAAATGTTTTTAAGAGTTTTTATAGTAAACTACTAAGTTAATAATACATAAAAACAAGGTTTTTATAAAGTTAAACATATAAATACTTATGGGCTGTTTAAATTCGAATCCAACACAGTAGCTTTTGACCTTATATAAAAATAATACGTCTCGTGACGATTCCATAATGATAAGAAACTCGAAAAACCGATCTATAACGAAAAAGAATACGTTAAAAACGAGTTACGACTATAAAACTTTTATAAAGCTATTTTAATAAAAGTTACTATTCATTACGTATGGCAGCAACTTTCATTTTTAAAACATCTAATATTGTGAGATTATGAAATAAAAATTAATAAAGAAAATAAAGAAGAAAAAGAAAGGTGAAAAGTATAAAAAGAATTATATATAACTTTTATTTACTGAGATCGTACTCGAAAGAATCGCTAAAATACGGAATTATAACGAATAAACACGACATTTTCGATAATTATAGTCTATAAAGTAATTTAAATAAACTATGAACAGTAAAAGTACTATTCATCAGCGGACCAACTTTATAAAATATAATACATCTTTTAATAACAAAGACGTACTCGAAGGAATCACTAAAATCGGGATTAAAACGAATAAGTTATTACGATTACAAGTTTACGCTAATTAAAACTAAAAACGAGTATATAGCTGTTGTGAATAGTAAAAACACTATTCATCGCAGAATATCAAAAACTTGAAAATGTAATATTTTGATCACTCGTCTTACTACGAAGACGTGGACGTAAGAAACGCGAGCAACGGGCTTAAAACGACCAAATTAGGTCATTTTTACGAAAAGTATATTTATAAACGTTTTCACTTTATAAATATTATTTTACTAAAACGATTAGTCGGTGATTATGCTATATAGAATATTGAGTGGTTATCAAAGTGCTATAATACTAGGGAGTTTCATAATGAGGCCTCTTCGGATGGCGTATCGACGAGTTGTTGGATTTACGATTTAAAGTGTCCTAACTCCTCGTACGTCATGTCATGACCTCTTTAATTATGATAGCCCGAACGATAGTACGATGTAACAACTATAAGATTATATTCAATGTTATTAATTAAAGTACTCGGTACTTATACGACCTTAATTTAAATAGGTTGCATCTATCGTCTTGCGTGACGTTTTATCTGTGATTATTTGGACTATCTGTACTCAAGGTGAGTTCATTGCCCCACTTTTGCAGTTTTACTGATTTACTATTGGACGCAAGTGTTTAAAGTATATTGATTATGTGTTTGCCTAAGTAGCGATAATCCTCCTGAGCCCATTATCATGAACTATCAATTGCATAGATTTAGTTGTTAATTGCATTATGTGAGCGCGAATGATATAAATAGATCTATTGGGATTAACCTCCCCGTTTGGGTGATTAGCTATCACTAGGAACGAACGTTGACCATGTCGGACTTGGATGTTGCGGGTTACAACATCTGTACGGGCAAAATAACTGCTAAAATAGCAAATATAGGTTGAGCTTCGGTGTCATGAGCTTAGTGCAACAGTAATCTGGTTTTGTGATTGTTGGCATATGTTGTAACATCACGGGAAAGTCTTGCGGTCCTGCATAATTTAAATACATAAACCTATGAATTCACAGATTTTTGTTGACGTTTTAAGGCAATGTTTTCAGGAGGTCATAGGCACGAGGTGCCAAGGGATGCGCTTTGGTTATGTTTTGATTGTACTGTTAAAGGCCTATGGTATCAGGTTTTGGAAAATTCTATGTATGTCTTTTGTATATGAACAAAGAACAAGTAAAGCTATAAAGCTTTTGTAATATGTCTTTTATTTAAATCATATGTATCAGTTTAAACTACGTTTGTGTCGTTTTTATATATATTCTTGTGCTGTTGATCTTGAAAGTAACATGCCCCGGATCCCTTATTCCGCTGCGACCCATTTTTGGAGGGTGTTACAATTGTGCTGAATGTTGAGAAGTAAAACTTATCTGAGTTCAGTGTGGGGGGATGATAATGACGGTGTTGTGTGGTTTCGAAGTTAGGCCTATGTGTTCACAAATGATCAGCACTTCGCGAGAAGTTATGACGGAAGCTCATAGTTCTACATTTACTATTCATCCAGGTTCACAATTTGTGCTGTGATTTTTGAAACAGTACTTTTGGTGGAACGGCATGAAGCAAGATGTGGCTACGTTTGTATCCAAATGTATGACTTGTCAGCAGGTCAAAATTGAACATCAGAGGGCTAGTGGTTTGTTACAGCCGTTGGAGATTCCTATGTGGAAATGGGATGAGATTTCCATGGATTTTGTTACTGGTTTGCCTACTACTCAGAAAAGACATGATGCGATTTGGGTGGTTGTTGATCGGCATAACTATGTCTGCTCATTTATTACCCTTTCAGGTGAACTATGGGTTAGTAGTTGGCGCAGATTTTTTTCGACAGGAATTAGTTTGACTGCATGGATACTCCGACTTCTTTTGTGTACGACAGAGATCGGATGTGTTAAGTTTCATTTTTGTTAGGATGTACACAGATTGCTTGGGGATTACTCGTCTTAAGTTTCTGTTCATATTTTCATCTAAACCGATGGTCTGTCAGAGAGGTCCATTCTGTATTGTGGAGTTATGTTGTAGGGATTGTCTTTGGTATGGAAAGGTAGATGGGATGTATTTTGTGCATTGTGGAGGTTGCATTCTATTTTTGTTGGCTTGCTTGCATCTTGGATGTCTTTCGTGCTTTGGTTTGGTTGTTAGGGTAGTAGCTCATTGTGGAGGGTGGTTAGTTGGGGTAACGTGTGTTTGTAGTGTACGGTGCAATATGCGTGATTTATCAAATGAGACGGGTTGTTTGCTAAGGAGAATTAAAAGAGGCTTAGATCGCGACAGAGGAGTTATGCTGATAAGCATCGACGTGACTTTGAGTTTCAAGTGGAGATCGTGTATTTCTTGAAGGTTTCGCCATTCAGAGGAGTTAAACGTTTTGGGATCAAGGGAATGGTTCAGTCATCGATTCATCGGGTCCGTTTGAGATTTTGGACGTATTGAGAGGTGTCGTATCGTTTGGCGCTTCCTCAGCAGTTATCGCACGTTCACGATGTCTTTCATTATCTCTTTTGAGAGGATACCATTATCATCATTGCATGTCGCATATTTTCCTTTTGATCAATCAGACTGATATGTTCTTAGTCCGTGGAACCTGAATCCATTTGGATCGGTAAGAGAGAGTCATAGTAACAATGTCATTCCTTTATGAAGATTCTTTGGAAGAATCACCCAGAGTGTGAGGCTACCTGGGAGACCGAAGAGTCATATGCGAGCTAGTATCCTCATTCTTTGTCTTGTTCAGGAATGTTTCGTTTCGTTCACATTTCATCTTCATTTCTGGTTCCATTTCAAATTTTCGAGGGAGAACATTTTTTTTAGAGGGGAAGGATGTTGTTAACCTAAAAATTCAACAAGTGTAAAATTACCAAAAATCCCCTGACGCAATAAATTTACATAAATAAGCATGAATAAATTTATTAAAGTTAGAAATTATGAAAAAACAACATGTGACAATTATGAAATTATGTAAGATCAAAATACTTTATATTATGTAAGAAAAATAATTAATATCTATATATATATATGTTTGCCGAAATTATGTATATTTTTTTTATTTATATTTTCACTAATTAACGTTTAAATAAATAAGATATTTACAAAATAATTTGGCTAATTTTATAATCTGTTTTTTGCTTATTTAAATGCACAATTGGGCCTAATATCAAGGTATATCTTTTATACATTTCATTTTATTAATTCCTAAAAACTAAAAATCCCGAAACCCTAAAAAAATCAAAGTGGCGGCATAAAAGTTCTTTCAAGGGCAAGGACGAATTTTCTAAGGTGTTTTGAAGGTCAAGGATCGTGGGAAAAATATTGGAAAGATTTTTTAAGGCTTGGTTCGATTGTGGGTAGTGTTGGTTTCATAAATCACAACCTACTATTAATTCATCAAATCACCAAGGATCATCAAGGGTATTTTTGTATCTCATTTTTCATTATTCTAATGCATAATATACATAGGAAAAATATTCATGCATGTTATATTGATTGTATGAATTAAAACATATTAGAAACCCTAATTTCGAAATGAATATGAAATCGGCACAAATAATATTTGTACATTTGATTTTATATTTTTCTAAGGTTGTATATATCATATCTAACTTAGATAAATTGTTAGAAAAATTTAGAAGGGATTCGAATAATTATTTGGGGATTTTCTTGTTTGCCGAAATTAGAATAAAGGGAAAAAAGGAAAAAAATTGTTAAAATAAATTAGGGTTAGGGTTTTGCTATTTTTTCTAGGTGCAATTAATGCTAATGATTAGGTATTAATTATGTTTGTGATTGGGAAAAATTAAATTATGGTTTTGTTGATTTATTTAGTTAGCCGAATTGATATTTAAAGTATGAGGGGGTGATTGTAATTTCTGAAACTATGAGGCCTATTTTAAACATGTTATTATACTTATTATATTCTGTATAAAATAAGTTGGGGGGTATAAAATGTCATATTGATATTATTTTGGATTAAAATGGTTAATTACATATAATAAGTAATTAGAAATTAATTAATTAAAATAGAGGGACTGAAATTGTAAATTCTGAAAAGTGGAAGGTTTGGTTAGTATTTAATGTATAAAGTATGAATTTGTCATATTTGAATCTATAAGGACTTGTTTTGTAATTATGGATAATTAAAGATATTGTTTAAATAATTAATAAACAAAAAGGGCTAAATATGTAAATTGTGTAAATTAAGGGTTTGACTTGTAAATACAGAAAATGGAAGGTATAATCTGAATAAAATGTGAAACTTTGATATTTACACTTTTAACCTTGAAAATTGTTGATTTTGTATATTAAACCCTAAAATATGGAAAGTTGTCATATTTAACCCTAAACTTGTAAGGTTGACATGTTAAGTCCCTAAACTATTCAAAATACTTAATAGAATCTCAAATGATGAATATTACTAATTTTGGAAACTTACTAAAAATGGAAAGTTACTAAAAATGGAAAGTTACTAAAAATTGGAAAGTTACTAAAAATGGAAAGTTACTAAAATCGAAAAAAAAAGTTACTAAAAATGGATAATACTAAAAATGGAAAGTATAACTTAAATGAATGGTTTGTAATTCGAATTCATCATTTCTTTAGGTTCGGTCAAGAGGGAGTGATTTTGATTTCCTGTGGTGTTTTCTTTGATTATTGCTTTGCTTCGGAATAAGGTACAGATATTCTGACCTTATCGTTAAGGTTTCTCATGACATATTCACTCTACTTTGATTACCATGTGATTGCCAACATGTTGCTCTGAGCCTTTTATCTTGGATTCACTTATATAGAGCTTTTATTATGTTCTAGTTTGGAACCCTGCTTGCATACCTTTCTGATATTTGAGACCTTGGTCATTGAACCGTTGCTATGATCCCTTTGAAATGAGAACTTTGATATGACTTTTGCTTGTTGAACCTTTAGTTTAGACCCGAGCCACTATGTGTTTCCTACCATGAAGTAACATGCCGGTCATTGTGCAGACCGTTTGGCATGACTCCATGTGTGGTGAAGTGGATTTCTTTCTCACTCGTCCCCATTGATATTATTGCGCAATAGAAGATTATTTATTATGTTGTAAAGGGGCGTATGGTGCATCCTAGATTTGATTTTGTATTCATGATTATGACATTATGATATATGTTAGTCCATGGTTACTATATATGAGTTGTTTGGGCTGGTAATTGACTTGATTTGATTTTCTAATCTCATACTTACTACACTTATGAATTGACTTCTGATTTGTCTTCCTTATATTCGTATTCCTTAGATCATGCCTTGTGATACTCTTTGCACCTTATATCAGTATCCTTTGATTGTCCGTTATCTTTTGTGTTTGATTATATAAATTCAGTTCCTGGGTCTTTGTAAGCTCATGCCCCTGCACTTTCTTTGTGTACCTGCGACAGGTGAACTAAGCCTAGGAGCTGGGGTTTGCTTTCGGATAATGAGTGCTGAGAGTGGACTTACCCTAGAGAGCTTAGTTTTGATATAATTTGTTACCTTTCGAGAAAAAACAACATTCGTTATTTCATTGATTTCATTTGGATTGTCTGTCATTTAAGAACTTATGTCTACCATTAATCATTTTGAATTAATTTCCTTTGAGTTTATTTATTTAAACTTCCGCTGTTTATGCTTGTGTTATGATTATGTATTCCTTTGATGTCACACCATATTTGTAATACTTCTACCCTTTTGGGTTGGGGCGTTACAATCCCTAACCGTGTTTCTCGTACCCTACTCCTAACGTTACAACCCTTTAAAAGAACTATTTGATAGTATTTCCTAGGTGCTTACGCCAAGGCGGTGGAGGTTTTGATCCTTTATCAAGCTTATGGTAATCTATATGCTATGACAGGTAGTGAGTGTTAATTTTCCCATTTCTAATATTGTTATAATTCATTATACATCCGAGAGAAAGAGATAATCTAAACACTTATGTGAGGTGCTAGTATATGATTTTTGTGCTTTTAATTACAATGTTGATCTGGTTGTTTTGTAAATTATCTTTACTTAGTAGGTTAAATTCCCCTGACTTTGCTATTTACTAGGTAGAAAAGCTCATTTTTTAGGAAAAGCAAATCCTAAGTGTAGGTTTATTTGATGAGGTGTCATTTTATACACTTTTTGGGTCATTTAACCCCCAAAATAATGCAAATATGCTCTATTATCTCACTAAATCCTTTCTTTTTATGTAATTAGCATTTGGGATGCACTTGAACGAATTGCACATAACTTGGGCTCAATTTGGGAAGAAACGAGGCAAAAACATAATTTTTCAAGTTTGCGACTCCCATCCTAACGCCTTCGCCAATTATGGCTAGAAATGGATTTTTGAATGCAAACTATGACGCCTCAGTGTGTGGAGACGGCATTACAAAAAGATATTAACACCATCACAATTGCTAAGTGACGGCGTTACAAGAAGATCTGATGACGTTAGAAGTTACCGACTGAAGAAACCCTAAGAAGATTTGACGAGGTGACGGCATCACAAAACCTTAGCGACGTCGTCATAGCCCAATTCCTATATATACAAACCCATTGTTTTCATAATCCATGTTTGGAACTTTGGAGAGCTATTGTATAATCACTATAGATGATTTTTATGGTTTTTTATGGCCCTTCTACATATATACTCTCATGTTGGTTTAAAGATAAGTAATTCAATATTTAATCATTCAAATATGTTTATGTGTTTGATGATTAATTGCTTTTCTTTCTTCTTGTTAACATGTTAGGCTAAATTTAATATTTGTTTGCTTATTTTTGCATGAAACTTAGTTTGTGAATTCTAATTTTTGCTTCTTGAGTGGTGTATGCGTTAGGCATTAGAAAACTAGCTATAAGATATTACATTAGCATAGACGTCTACTGAAACGCGAGTAGAACTAAGTAAAACCCTCATGTTTGGGAAGATAGCTAATTAAGTATTTATTGCGCATGGTTTAATTATTCGGTGGGAAGGCATTGGACAGGAGCTGCCTACTTAGGTGATTACGTAAACGCAAAACTGATCAATTCGCAATTGAATAAAGGGAATACTTACACATTACAGTAACGAGGGTAACGGGCAATGGGTTAGACGAATCAACTAGGGAGTAATCCATGATTGAGTAAGCACATTTGTTTACCTATAAGAGTTCCCGCCAATTTTATTTTCTTGCATAATTAGATTAGAATTAGATTAGTTGTAGTTTAGTTTAGAAACCCATCATTCAAAACCCAACATTTTAACTTGCTTTCTAAAAATATCAAAACCCAAAACTACTATTCTCTCAAATCTTATTAACATACGATTCGAACCTACCGCACTATTCCCTAGGAGAACGATCAATCCCCTGAGTCTTGCCTATACTACATTGCAGCGACTAGCTTCTCTACCTAGGTGGATTGTAAAAATTCGGTGTTGTAAGCCACTGCATCAATATCAAGATGACTTAAACATTTGGTCCCTAATATCTCATGGGTCTAAAGTTGTTAGCATTGAACAATCCTTGGATTTATGGCATTTGGTTATGATGTTGAAATGGTGGACACATTCCCCATGGAACATAAATTTGCGGAAAGTTATTCCAAGTTACGGTATATTGATTTGGGTTACTTTGTCTCCTGAAATTACTTCTTGGTTGTAGAGTTATGGACCGAGATTGAGAATAACTTTTCTAGGTGGTAGAGTTTTTTATCTATGATTTTTGTTTAGGAAACTGAGTCCGAGTTTTAAGGAAGGTTTATAAAATTGTTGGACTTCCTTTTCAGTAGCAATATGTATTTTAATTCCATTAATGACTAAATATTTGTTTTAGAAGTCAAGTTGTGATTTACATTCGACACGGTTCTATTTTCAGCAACAGACGATGCGACGATTTCCTTATCTTCAAGGAAACTGTCCTTATCTTTATGCGAACCGTTTGCTATTTATTCAGTTTTGGTTGATTTTACAAACTTTACTTGATTAGTTTCACTTGTTGATGCTTCATTTTATTATAGCCTAAACCTATTTAATCACCGAAATGTTTTTGAATATTTAGCATATCTTTTAATTATAGAGTACTGTTTTCAAATTTTGTGAACTTACACACTTCAACAAAAAGTTTAGCTGGCATATTTTTACGACTTTCGTTGACTCACATTCATTGTCACAAATTTTTTTCTATTCTTTTAAGTTTTTCTTTTAGTTTAAAATTTTCATTATCTAAAAGTCCATTTTTATTTTTTTAAATTTGTTTTTGTTTATAACTTTTAAATTAGGTTTACACTTTTTATTGTACTCATTTAATAAAGTATCTTCGTCGATTGACGAGTTATCAACACTGAAGTACGAAGAGCTATAATGTACCTCATTAGATGATTGAGCCATAAGACACGTTTCGTCATTTGTCTTCTCTTCATTCTCCCCATCGCTGTCACTCTAGGAGCCTTCGACAAATGCTTTTTGGTCCTTGTGCCTAGGTAGATTTGGACACTCTCTGATGAGCTTGTTTGGATCTCCGCATATAAAGCATTTCCGCTCCTTCTTATCATCTTGATATTTTTGGAATGTTTACTTTTCGTCACGCGGTTGCCTAACGAATCTACCCCTTCTCCTGAAGAACTTCTTAAAATCCCTAACTGCCATAGCATAATATTTTTCCTCACTTCTGGATATCGAAGACTCATCATCACTAGACTCCTTTTTAGCTTTCAAGGAAAGAGACTTTACTTTCTCTCTTTTACCTCTAACTATTTCAGAGTCTTTCTCCATTATCATCTTATGAACCTTGAGATTACTGATTAGTTCATCTAGAGAAAGTGATGACAAGTCTTTCGACTATTCAATCACGGTGACCTTGGCCCTCCATTTAGGATGAAGAGCCCTCAAGAATTTCCTAATGATAGTCGTTAAGATACGTATCAAACAAATAACCCTCGATAATATATATATATATATATATATATATATATATATATACACACAATACATATACATAAGAAAAGTATCATACAAATTATTCATAGGAAAGAATAATAAGTAATCAACACGGGTATCGTTCTCCTCAGTGAGAGGTGAATGGAAATTCTACGTTAATGATGTAAATCGAGCTTGATTGTCATTTAAATTTTGAATTTGATTTCTAAAACTAATAACACAAAAGGAAAGCACATAAATGTACGCTTAAACTAAAAATTAAATCAATGTAAAAATCTAATGACATTTAAAATAAATAAAATCTAATTAAAAACAAAATTAAACTAACTATTTAACTAAATATGACAAATTAAAAATCTAAAAACTCAAATTGCAAATTTTTAAATTAAAATGCATTAATATATTTTTTTAAATACATAAAATAGTTTTTTGAATTTTTAAACTATTTAAAACTATTTTTAAAACTAAATTATACTAAAATTGAAATTAAAAATACTAAACTTAATCCTAAAATTTTGAGAAAATTTCTAAAAATACTTTATGCTAAAAATGAGGTTTGCAAAGAAAAATAACTCAAAAAGCTATAAGCAATAAGCTGAAAAGAAAATCAAATAAGCAAATAAGCTAAAATAAAAACGTTAATAAAAGAAACCAAACCCACCCTTATGACAGAAAATTCCCAAGAGCGGGATGGTTAAGTGTGTTGGTGTGTAAAGGAGAGGTCACAGGTTCAAGTCCTGTGACTAACCTTTTTGGAAAAACATTTTTTTTATTTTTCTTTTGAAAACAGCTAAACTATAAGAAAAAATAAGCAACTTTAATAGAAGGGACTTTTACTAAAACTTATTAATAAGCAAGAAAAAGCACTAAAGAAAAGGACAATTTGCATTTTAGGACTTTTTGGTTTACTTCAAAACTGTTTGGTATTTTGGACTTAATAGGCAAATAAGAAAAGCAAATAAGCTAAAACAGACTTAAAGCTAAACCTAATAAGCACATATGACTAAACAATAAGCAAAAAAATAAGCTGAAAAACACTAAAAGGCAATAATACAGCAGACTCTAAAACAGAACTTAAAGGACTTTTCACTATCTTTTAAGCTAGAATAAAAGTCTAATAAGCACTTAGAAAAAGCTAAAAAGATGAAAACAGATAAAGAATGACACTCAAATGACACAAATAAGCTAGGATTAAGCAAAGTGGTTTAGAAAATAAGCTAGAAAAATGAAATGAAAGTGACAGACCTACTACTTATTTTTGGATTTTTGAGAATGAAATGACTTTTTGTACTAAATTATAAGACTCAAAAGAACTTTGGACAAACTAGAGACTGAAAACATATTTAAAACTTATCTCAATAAGCAAGTTTCAACTAAGATTAACCTAAATTAAGCTAAGCAATGATCCTAAATAATATGCACAATAAGATCCTAAAGAACAAGCTATCAAACTTCAAATCACTTGACAATTTTTGAACAAAAGAACTTAAAAGGCTTTAACAAGCAAAATGTTTTCAAATCAGATGATCAAATATGCTTAAGGAACTAAAATAGACCATATAATCCACACTTAAAGTAGAGATTCACAAATAAGCAGTTTGAAGCAACATATAACTAGCAGACTTTAACCTTTGATAGAACAAACCTGAAAACTTAACAAAACTTAATCTAGCTTAAGAAAACTATTTCTAAGACCAAATTAAAGCTTATGCAAACTGATTTAAGAGCTAAAATGATTTGAACTTAAATTGAACATGCAAAAATCTCTTAACCCAAACACCCCTTTAAAAACTTAAATTTCATTTTTTTTAACTAAGAAATACCTAATTAAGCTCTGGATTTTGAAAACAGATTAAGCACTAAGTTTATTGAAGACAAATAAGCTAAAATCTATAGAGAATAAGCACTTAACTATAAGCTATACTAATAAGTTACTTAAACTAATAAATGAACATATTGATATAGAACTAGAATTAAACTATTATAAGCTTATAACTAGACATATTAAGCTAAATTAAGACAGTTTAAGTACACATAAGCAATGAATAAGCAAATAATAAGCCGAGATAAGCATAAAAAGTAACTAAGCTAGAAATAAAGTAAAAGAAATGTATCTTGATCCCAGCTTAACAGGGACCTAATTTGCTCAAAGGATCTTATCTACAAGCTCAAGCTTGTTATAAACAAGCTGGTAAAACCCATAAGCCCATCTATTTTTGGCTTATCATCCAAAATAGCTCAAAACCACAAAACTTAACCAACTGACATGAAAGTGAACAAACAAGCTCAAATAAGCTTTTAGGACCTTATTTGATTATTTGAGCTTAAAGAGGGCTAGATTAAACATTTTACCTTATTAAAAAATTTGAGTAAATGGCATAACTAAAACTTGAATTTAAAGAACACAAATGATTTAAGCTGAAAATTACTTTTCTTAATAAAAATAGGAGTACATTAAGCTGAATTTCATTACAATAAACATAAAATAAGCTAGAAAATTTAAGCTACACTACACTACTCCTACTCTAGATAATTAAATTGTGTGATTTCATCTTCTATTTATAGCTGAAGAAGAAGCTTCTAGGTGTGAGGAGGAGCGTCCTTAGCCTTTAATCTCATCCCTTGATCTTCCAATCCATCACTTAGATCCCTTAGATTGCTTCCACAAATTTGTAGCCAATAGGAGTCATTAGGATTACCAGCGTGGCCCAAGTAGTGTCAGATGTGTCAGGTATTAGCTTCTAGAAGCTTAGGAGCGTGTGGAGTGGATTTTACCCTGTGTAAAATGGCTGTAGGGTGAAAAGGAAAGAGATAGTGAACAGTAACCTTGGCGGGTTTATTATTTTGACTGGATAAGGGGTTTTGGGCTTTTTAAGTAACTTAAGCCAGGATTAGGTTTTATGACTTTGGACTTTGATTTATAAATTTGTATATTGGACTAGGGATTTAGGCTTAGGTATTTTATATAGTATAAATCTTAATGGGCTGACCCGACCCATTAAATGGGTATGGGTTTGCTCATTTAAAGATGTATACGCCTTTGGCTTTGATTTCTCACACTCTTCCAATCCCGTGCTCAGTTTTGTTCGTTTTGGCTTCGTTTTTATCCATTTTTGATATATCTGTTAGCTGCAAGACATAATTCACAAAACACACAAATACAATGTATTTTTCATATATTATTGATCATTTAAGCTCGTTTTATTAAGGAAAAATGATATGTGAATAAACACATATCACCTAACATAATTCTTTCTAGAAAAACTTTCATCAAGTGCTTTAAGACTAGTGACTATAGTATTAAATTTGGCAAAGCCACTATCAATAGATTCATCTTTCGGAATTGAAAATTATTCATATTGTTGAACAAGAAGATCAATCTTGTTATCTTTGACTTGAATAATACCGTGATGGGTAACTAATAAAGATATCCAAAATTCGTTGGCAGTTTCACACATAAAAATTATTTCGTATTTCTTTTTAGACAAGGTGTTGTAAAGTACCATTTTAGCTTCATTATTTTTGGCTAATCTCTTTTTAAGATCATTTTTTTCTTTTTATGAGCAAAAATTTCATCCTTATTAGTTTTTGGATTCGTTTAAATAGGTTCAAAGTCACCCTTGGTAATAACATGTCAAAGATTTAGATCTTTTGATTTCATATATGTTTCGAATATGTTTTTCCAATATATGAAATTGATGCTTTTAAAAAGTGGTGGTCTTTGCAGAGATCGTCCTTCTATATATTTATTGGAATCCATTAATCGATTCAAGCTTTAAAATATAATATATTTTAAAATTCTTGGGTGACCAAGCTACTGATACCAATTATGGTAACTAGAAAGGGAGGGGGGGGTTAAATAGTTTACTTCTTAAAAATTATTGTTTTGAAAACTTAGATGCGAATGTATATGAGATCAATACACAACAAGTGTATATTATTTAAACTACAAACACAATAAGATAATGATAAAAATATAAGAGATGGAAAGATCAAACCAAGGCACAAGGATTTATAGTGGTTCAGCTACGAAGCTCCTCTTCGCCCAACTTCACTCCCTAAATATCCAACTTAGCGGCTCAATGCAATATATCAGAAAGCTCCCTTAAATCAGAGAAGACCATACAACATTGCTTACACTAATTTCTGACATTAAGCTAGATGTCGAGTTCTTCTCAGTATATAACCAAACCTTTCACACAAGTATTTTTACTATCTCCCACACTCACTTATTTTTAGGACTTAAATACTTACCCACTCACTCAAGTATATTCAGGCTAGAAATACTAACCCGATTTCACTAACAAATATAATTGGTGGATATAAACTCGATCTACATAATGAATGCAATGAGAGCAATAACAACTACAACTAGACTAGATCGACTCGTATCTTTGTGATAGCTTGAGCTTTTAACTTGTAATAAAAGAGAATGATGAATTTGATCACTTTAAATGAGATTAAACAAGTGTAATGATCAAAGAAAGTGGTTTAATGTTGCTGTAAATATAGAGAGAAATTAGAAGAAATAAGTAATTTTGTGTGTGAAAAATGATCTTCTATTTATAAGCAAGAGAGAACAACCATGTTCCTCTACGGTGTGACGGTTTCCTTATCGATAAAGAAATCGTCCCCTGTTTAAGGGAACCAACCGTACAAACGTAAAGATGGATTTTGTCTTTTGGTTGGTACTTGCAAATCTTGCCATAAATTTTCAAGATTAGGCTTCTAGGCGTTGAATTCAAATATTGAATCTATTTGAATCACTTTTAATTTATTTTAGATAGTTTGTATAATTTGTAAAAAATATGAAGTTCTTTGTAAAATGTAAAGTGTATGAAAAATATTTCTTTGATCATTACTTAAACAAGTTTAAAAATCTTTATTCATATCTTAAGTGATGTTGTGTCTAATGGGGTTTTACGACTAAAAACTCATTTACGTATACTTTTACGTAAGACGGTTTTACATTTTGTTATAATCAAAATGATGAGGTGTCATTTTATACACTTTTTCGGGGTCATTTAACCCTCGAATTGATGCAAATATCCCCATTTATTTGGCTTAATCATTTCTTTTTATTGTTTTAGTATTTGGGAAGCATTTGGAGGAAATACACGTACCTTGGACTCAATTTGGGAAGAAACGGGACAAGATTGCAACTTTACTCGAAGACACTCAAGATTTGATTTACAGACCGTAGAGACGGCATCAAAATTAACTGTGATGTCGTCAAAGTGTTCAAGAGACGACGTTTAGGATCTATATTGACGACGTAAAAGTAACCGACTCTAAGAAGCCCGAAGAAGATTCTACGAGTTTATGACGTCACAACTTACAAGCGACGATGTCACGATTTGTTTATCTATATATAAAAACCCTAGTTTTTGTGTTTTATGGTGGAAAACTTCAGGGAATGATTTTATACTTAGTAGCAGCTGTTCTTAGATGATTTTTAAGGTTTCTAACCCTATTATATTCATCATTATTCCATGTTTTATTGAAGTGATGTTCCCTTATCTCTTTAATCTTTCTATATGTCTATGTATTGTTTGATTAATTGTTCTTCGCTTTCAATAAACACGCTTGGCTAAATTTAATTTGTGTTTGCTTATGATTGCATGAAACCTAGCTATTTATCTTGTATTATTGCTTCTTGTAAATGATGTGCGCGTTAGGCTATAAAAAACTAGCCTCTTAATTGTTGAGAGAAAACATCATAATACCTTGCCATTTGGGTTGATTCTGAGTTAGGTGTTTAATTATTAGATACTTACACATTCCATTACGAGGGTGACGGGTAATAAAACAATAGAAGATAACTAGGGAGTATTGCATTATTAGGTAAACACATTTGTTTAACCATAAGAGTTTTCTATCACTTTTATTTTTCTTGCAATTAGAATAGATTTAGGAGTAGTTTGATTAGTTTAAAAACAAACCCGCTTCAAAACCCGAGATTTTACCTTCTTACATAAAATATAAAAATACAAAAATACTCTTCTCTCAACCTCTAGACCTTAGCGACCATACAATTCGAGCCTATCCAAACTATTCCCATAGAGAACGATAATAACCCCCCACGTCTTGCATATACTACACTACAACGGTTAGGTACACTGCCTAGGAGGGTTGTAAAACTTCGGTTTGCAATCACCCGCACATCAAGTTTTTGGCACCGCTGTTGGGGAATAGTCTAGGTTTCAGATTCTATCTAGCTTAGGTTGACTCACAAGATTCCTATTAAGTGAGATTTTTATTTTCTTTTTATTAGCTTTCTCGTTGTCTATCTTTTTCTTCATATCTTTGTTTTGTAAACCCTTCTTTTTCGTTGACCATCATAGAAAACGGAAATCCACCTCGTACTTTAAGAGATTATTCTCGGCCTAGCCATGAGGGCTATCGAAACACCATTAAGCTCCTCGAAGGGAACAATGTGGTGCCTCTACGATCCGACACCATTTGATTGGTGCAAAACGGATGTTCATTCTACGGACTTTGGTCTGATGACCCAAATCAACATCTTAAAGATTTTTTAAAAATTGGTGACTCTCTTGACCTTAATTTTGAATATAGGGAAAGAACGCGACTGTGTTTATTTCAATTTTCCCTTTGCGATCAAGCTAACAATTGGCATGAACGCATCCAGCGGGATCCATCTCTACTTAGGAGGATTTCAATACCCGTTTCCTTGCTCAATTCTTTCCACCAGGAAGAACGACCAACTTTAAAATGACATCTTGATGTTCCAACAACATCAAGGTGAATCTCTTTCCGAAGCATGGACTCATTTCAAGGATTGACTTCAAAAATTCTCTCATCATGGTATCGATTTTTGGCTCCAATTCCAAATATTTTATGACCATGTCAATCCCGCCACAAGGCGCTCCATCGAATAATTGGCTGGTGGTAAGCTACATGACAAAAAGTCCAAGGAATAGTAGGCACTTATAGAGGACCTTGCCCTCTATGACAACGAAAGTTGGAATGACCCAATAGACATCGCTAAACCGGTCAAGGCAATCTCTTTGTCTCTTGATGTCCCAAATGCATCCGACCATCATCTCATCGAGCTCAAAAATCAAGTCCAACGCTTGATGGAAGCTCATCTTGCTCCTAAATCATCCTTTCAAGTAAACAAAATCACTTCTTCATGTGAGGTTTGTAGTAGTCCCCACGTCACTCAATATTGCATGGAAAATCTCAAGCAAACTTTTGTTGATTATCCATCCTCGCGTACCAATGAAGTTGGAGGTAATTGGTTCACTTTCATACCCAAGCAAAATAGTTTTGGTGATACATATAATCCATCATGGAAAAGTCACCCAAAACCTTAGGTGGATACAACCTTAAAATTCCCAAAACAATTTTTCAAACCCACCAAATCATTTTCAACCTAACGGTTTATTCTCGAATCGTCCCTTTAAAAATAATTCTCAAAATTTTAACAATCAATCAAATCTTGAAGGATTGGTGTCTAATTTTATGGCATCTCAAGACGCTAGATTATCCAAGTTTGAAGATGATTTCAAACAACAACAAAGCGAGATGACCAATAAAATTGACACATTCTTGAAGGCCATCAATGACCGAATGACGGAAGCACTCCTAAGTGATACGATTAAGAACTCGAAATTGAATGTTTACCCCACCTCTTCGGTTTAGTTTGCTGACCCAAAGCTCATCTCGTCCTGTGGTAAATGCTAGGAAAACGTGTTTCAAACAAACAAATAATTTTCAAAAAGACCAACTACAAGTGAAAAATATAACGGCCAATAAAGTTGAAACACCAAAACCAAAAGAACCAGAACAATCTTTAGAAGATGGATTTAAGGATTTGCATCTTACTTTACCGGTTCTTGAAGTCCTAGCTCATGCTCTAATATATAATACGATTTTAGATAAATATTTAAAGAGTTTAGAGTTAGGTAAAAATGGGTCCACGTTCATTCAAGGAAAAATGCCAAAGAAAATGAAGGATCCTGGATTATTCACCTTGCCTTGTAGACTTGTTGACTCCAAGCCTTTTGATACCTTAGCAGAATTAGAGTCTTGTGTAAATTTAATCGCATTATATCTCTTCAAAAAGCTTAAAAATGGATTATTAGAATAGACTGATAATGTCTTTGGATTAGCGGATGGAACTAAGTCGTATCTTGTAGGAATTATTAAGAATGTAGAAGTTCACATAGGGAAGTTAAAACTTTTGGAAGACTTTTATGTCATTGATATGAAAAAAGACCCTACGACCCCTTTACTTGTAGGAAGAGGATTTTTAGCAACCGTTAGCGCTGTAATAGATTGTAAGAAAGCCAAAATAGCGGTAGGATAAGGAATAACTAGGTCAATATTTGGAGCTAAACCTAGGTGTTACAGATGTACCTTATTGGACTACCTTAGGAAAACGAGAATCTTATGAACCATGATCTAGTACGGATGGGATAGGTACCCGACCCCCTTACTATACTAAGAAAGACTTTATGAATTACCATTTGCCTAGAGAATGGGAAATTGCTAGAGATGGCGAACTTAACCACTTTAAGGATGTCTTAGTGTTTAGAAAGATGGTAAAATTATTAGGACCTATACATATGAATCTTAAGGGAAACATGTGGGAGTCAGAAGAATTAATAGAAAAGAAAATAAATGGAATAGGCCACCAAAAGAAGGAGATGGTGCGTGGCACATTAGGATTGAATTGATTGACCCCGATGGAGAGAAATTTAATAAGACCTTTCAATGAATTCCCACCACTAGGAAATTATCTGAGAAAAAGAATCCAAGCGAGATCATCGACTTGGATCATTTTCATGATTCCTAGGAGTGTGACTCCGAGTCTAGCTAGAAGACTCATTAATAAAGAAAAGCGCTTATTGGGAGGCAACCCTATCTTTTTATTTCTTGCATTTTAGGAGTGTCATGTGTTTTATTCTTTATTATTTGTTCTTATATGTTTGATTGTTATGTGATCATGCTTGTTTTGTTTTGAACCTCGTCTAAATTGCAATCCAAGGTATTTTGCATAAAATAAGTGTTAGGAAGAAAATATCCGATTTATAAGAACCAATTTCAAACATATAAAATAAATAATTTTAGATTAATTCGCATTTTATGTTTTCATTTGTTTGAAGTCATATGTTTGTACTAATCATTTTTGTTGTTTATGCAGTAAATTTTTACAGGAAATAATTAATACGATATTTGTGTAGAAATTTTTCCAAGGAAATGAAACAAAAATTTGTACAGACTCTGGAGACGACGTTAGAATTTTTCCTGGCGGCGTCACCAACTGTAGCTACAAAAATTTTATGTTTCTTTCGAATTTTTGAAAATGATTTTTGTTTAATTTCCAAAGTTTTAAATTTTCCTAACTCTTGCAGAAAGCCACGATTACATTGGTGCATACATTCTATCTTTATTGCTTTCTTAGGATTTTCAATTCATGATTAATAGGGTTGTATATCATTCCGGTAGAATTTTACGCTCGGTATAGTTGCTTTTTTCTTTGATTTGCAGGTTATATTTGTGACACCCATGATTTGAGCAGGTTAGTCATACCTTTAGAGTTTTCTAAGTGTCTATTCGTGTTATATGTGTGTACTATGTGGCTTTATATGTGTGAATGATTATCATTTTAAGGTGCGTGTTCATCTCATTTTAGAATGGGTCTGAGATATTGAGGGTTATTTTCATTTTGTTCACGTGTAGTGACAATGGAAATGACTGACGTGTTTGCATGTATTGCTACGTCAATTTGTGGATAATTATGTGTTGGATTATTATAGAAAGTATGTCATTTTTGAAGTGAATTAGGTTCGTGAAATGTGAGAGTTAGTAAGGAACATTCTAAATATAGAAAGTATTTTGGTGAAATGAAAGTTATAAATAGAAAGTTAGTATTTAGTTTTTCATGAAAAATGTTTACCAAATTTGCATAGGTTTTTGTAGGAAACTAAGGTAAAGTAGGAAATGATATAATTGATAATTAAACAAAAAAAATATATATAAAATAAATATATATATGTGTGTGTTGCCGATTGGCATAGGAGAAAAAGAAAAAAAAATGTAGTTTTTTTTAACTAAACTAAAGTTGAGTTGGGCTAGGATTTGTAGACCATTATCTCTAAATATAGAAGCCCTAAACCTAATTTTTTTGTCCCATTATTTCTTCCCCTTGTGTGATCCGTCAACCCCCCCTAAGATCAAGGAGAAACAAAATTTTGATCAAGAGCTAGCCAAGAATTGTGGTATTTGGATCTAGTAATCAAGAGGTAAGGTTTCTAACCTAGTTTGAATTCTCATTTAATGTAACAATGAATGTGATGGATCATAGGGTTTCTAATATTTATGTAATTAATTGAATTATGATCATCCCAATGCGTTTAGGGTCATGTTCATGCAAACGGTAGGGTTAGATTCGCGTTAATTCATGATTTAAGGTTTGGCAGATTTTTGGGTCATGTTCAACGAATGATATCTTGATAATAGAAACGAGTTTTGAGGTGTTTACAATTCCTAAATTGTAGTTCAGAGAGTTTACTTTTCAAAAATTCCAGCCTCGATTGATTTTGAATTTTGGAAGTTAGTTAAATGTTAGTTGCAAGAAAAGTTATCAAAACAGTAAATACGGGTCAGATTTGGGTCAGAATTAGAGAGGTAAAACCCCTATTTAAAATTTGAATTAAGGTCAGCCAAAATACAAAATTTAAGTTCTATATGTCTATTAACTTTCCTCAAAGTTTTAGCTTCTGGTTAGTTGTCTAAGTATGGTTAGTAAGGTCAAACATTTTAGTGCGCGTTCAGATCCGAATTTGAGTAATAAAAAGTTGGAATTTATTTGGGGAATTTAAATATGGGAATAAATTAGTGGAAAAATAAGGTAGATAGTTAACTCATGGGAATTTATGAGGGTCAGTAGGTATGGTTTGGAAAACTGGAAAGTGTCACTAAAATTCTGCGTTTTCGGGTAAAATGTAGTTAAGTAGACTTATGAGTAAATGAAAGGGTTAAAGTTGGGCATGGTGTCAGGGTGACCCATGGATGTATGTACACCCGTTAGACATCCATCATATGATTGTTACATAGACTTAAGCATTTGTATTAGTCGCGTGTAACACGTTTATATTGTATTATGTAGTTTTGTGCTAGGAAATTTGGGAAGCTGTAGTGAGCGTCAGGTGAGTTTCATAGTCCCTCTTTTTACATTGTTTTAAATTGGGATGGAAATGATGCAAATGGTTTTGAAATGTTTTAATTGCTGTGATTATGTGTTTTAATTGAGTGTGGACATCATATGACTATTATATAACTTTGTGATACATGTTGGTTGTGAATTACTTGCATGTACTGTGTTTGGCATGTCAAGTGTTGTGATATACTTGCATGCACTGTGTTTGGCATGTCAAGTGTTGTGATTTACTTGCATGTACTGTGTTTGGCATGTCAAGTGTTGTGATTTACTTGCATGTACTGTGTTTGGCATGTCAAGTGTTGTGATTTACTTACATGTATTGTGTTTGGCATGTCAAGTGTTGTGGATTGGGATCGGATGAGTATGCCTACTCAGTATTTGATTAGATCGGAGGGGTACGCCTACCCAGTATATGATTTTGTTGATTTGGTATGATGATTGGATTGCATATTAGCATAAGTTCATGATAGTTCATATTTGTCCTACCTTGCTTTTACTAATCACAGTAATTGATTTAAAGTTTGAATTGTGTGTCGTAAACCTATGACTCTCACCAACCATTGTGTTGATGTTTTTAAGCATCATTTTCAGGTGAGCATCATGAGGATCTTAAGAATAAGAGGAGTGGCTAGAGAGACCATAGGCTGCTTGCGGAGTTTAATCTCCTAATTTATTTCTTGCATGAATGAATATTGAATGTTGTTGATTTGATCTGCTTAGGTTTATTTTGGATGTTTTGCATGTCTTGGTATTGACGTGAACCCATTTTTGCTTCAATACAAGACACCAGTTATCTTTTATGTTTGTTTAGGTATTTTCATGACACCTCGTGTCTATACCTTAGTTTCTTTTATGCATTGTAGTTCTCTATTTAGACACCATTGTGTTGTGATGATATCCATTCTCGTTACGCCTCGCGTTTCTGCCTTGGCGGGGTGTGACAGTGATTTCCTTTCAACATCGGGCTGTAACCTAATAAAGATTGTTTCGTGGTTCATTGAACCAAGAAAAATGAGGAAATCTAGATGGAAAAGTTGAG
>BQNB010086233.1:0-25414 GCA_026074375.1 Tanacetum coccineum | reverse complement strand
GTTAGTCATACTTCTAGAGTGGGCTAAGTGTTTATATGTGTTATATTTATGATCTATGTGATTTAATCTGTGTGCATGATTATTATTCTAGGGTGCGTGTTCATCTTATTTTTTTATGAGTTTGAGATATTTGAGGGTTATTTCTATTTTTGTTTACGTTTAGTGACAATGGAAATGAGTGACGTGTTCGCATTCGTTGCTACGTCAATATGTGGATAATTATGTGTTGGATTAATAGGAAAAGTATTATATATTATAAATAAATTAGGTTCGTGAATTGCGAGAGTTAGTAATGAACTTTCTAAATATAGAAAGTATTTTTTTGGGAAATAAAAGTTATAAATAGAAAGTTAGTATATAGTTTTCATGCAAAAAAGTTTACCAATTTTACCAAGGTTTTTGTAGGAAATTAAGGTGTTAGGAATCATATTTAAGTTGATAAGTCAAAACACGAATGAAACAAGATGGAAACAAAAGGACCAAAGTCATCATTATGGGATTATACAAGATGTAGAAGAAAATAAAGATTTGGTCAAAAAGAGATAAAGATGAATATTTAATTGATTTACTCATTAATATCTTTTAATAGTTTCCATGTAAAGCCTTGACTCCTTATGTTATAAAAGGAGGTCCAGGCATATTGTTTTATTCATTCAGAAAAGTGTGTATTCATCATATGAGAGTCGACTATATACAAAAGTGTATGTGTACACATTTGTATAATTAGTGTAGACGTCTAGAGTTTAGCCTCAAGGATCTTTGATCCCTGTTACTACTTAGTGTAACCGGTCTATTCTGATCAAATAGTATTTGGGGCTGTGTTGATTAATAAAGAAAAACCTTGAAGTAACTTTGATTTGTGTTTATTATTTCCGCTGTGCAATTTATATCATTGTTACTATATTATCCTAGATGAGGTCTAAACAACCTCGAGCTTAAACGATCAAAGAACCTATCACGTGTTGTAGGTTTCCACAATGTGTATGGACTTACTTCTTGGGCCGGGCTTGGCTTATCTTGGGCTTTGAGCCCGAAACATGGACATTATTAGATTACAATCCAAGCCCGTTGAACCCGACTAGCCTATTACTTAACAAGACTAATTACGACTAATAAGACCGATAACATTCTTGTTTGACTTATATAAAATTAAGGCTAACAACCACTTTATACAATACTCTACATCGTTGATTTTTAAGACATATCAACGAATAATCGATCCTTCATATAATTTCTTCGGTCTAAGCTCTAGTGAGTATTTCCAAACTTTCCTTCTATTTTTTGTTGCGATTTTTGTAATTTTTTTATTTTTTTTCGATTTGCTAACACTATACTACAAAACTCGGTGTAATTTCACCATCTTCAAATGATCAAAATAACATCCTGATAATTTCTTCGGTAATTCTTTTGTTCTTCGGATGTACTAATAATTGCGTTGGTAGTAAAAATAACATGAGTTTTGACTACTTTATACATTCCCATTTGTAATGTGCAAATTTCTTCTTGAAAAAGCTTCAAGGTTGTAAACCCTAGTACTAGTGAAGAGTACTCGTATTATTGATCTAATAATATTAGATAGTTTGGTTATATCTTTGTTCATTCACAATTACTATTCTATTCATTATACTTCTAGATATTAAGGTGTAGATTCCCCATACACTTTAGTATACATACAAAGTTTCTACAACAAGTTTTTTTAGATTTATCCAAGGTAATTTAACCTTAGACAAGCTAAGGATTCAATCAAGGATTGGGATCAACAGTGATTCACAATTTTGTTATTTAAATGAAAAGGCGTCCCAATCCATTTAAATAATGAGATCGTGAATCATCCTACTTACACACTTATGACATAACACTTGAACTTGCTTAAGTTTTCATTACTTTTCATTAATCTCATATTAATAACTCATTTATTTTCAATGTCATCTTTTATAGTCTTGGATCCAATCTCCTTAACTTTTTCTTGAAGAAACTTGGCTTTCTCCCCGTAGGGATTCGCCCATTATCCATACCCTTGTGGTATTACCAACCTTGCGTTGGTCTTTACATTTCATCATTTGGCTTTCTCCCAGTAGGGATTTTCCCGTTATTGATACCCTTGTGGTATCATCAACCTTTACCGAGCATTGGACCCAAGCTATGTTTAATTTATCGCTCTTTACCCTTTTTGTCATCTACATACCTTTCTAATCATAACTATTTCATTTTCATTTTTTATTGCCTTACGCAATTGTAGCTCACACGTTATCATCTTTCTTTATATTACACAAGATCCGAATGATACTTGTCATTCTCAAGTATTACATATACATATAAGTTTTCACATTTCATCTATCATTCTCTTGTCAACCCCAAGTTGACTACTTATTCAATTTTCTATACCAAAGCATCATTTTAGTTCGCTTAACTTTTCGCTTATAAACCTTACATAGGCTATTCTTATAATATACTCATTTACTTTACTTTATTCATCAAATACATCTCTTTCATTTATTTACATGATTCTTGTAACACCCCCAAATAGGGTCGCAGCGGAATAAAGGTCTGGGAGTGTTACTTCATAGATCAATGGCACAAGATATGAGAGAATGACCTCTAAATGAGTCGTTTAAAAATGATACATTAGATTTAATGAAATTGTTTGTTACAAAAGCTCACAGCTTAACTTGTTCATCTTTGAAAATGTAAAGATTTTATTACATAACAAATATTCTCAAAATGTAATGCACACAAATCTTTATAGCAATGTGACTCCAAAATGATGACCACCAATGTATCCTTGTTTCTTGTACCTTATTGACCAAAGAAAAACATGCTTTAAAACGTCAACATAAAGTTGGTGAATTCACAGGTTTAAGTAATATATAAAGTAGGACCGCAAGATTTCAAGTGCCTAATAATATAACACATACAATATCACAAAATGTAATTACGTTTCCCTAAGCTCGTGACACTAAAGCTCGACATGTATGAATTGCAATATAAATTGCCAACATTGCCCGTGTAGATGTTCAACCCGCAACATCCCAAATCCGACATGGTATACGTCCGTTAGTTCGGTACCGCCAAAACTAGTGAGCGCTACTCATCCGAACGGGGATGTCAATCCCAAATAGATCTATTTATAACATTCACGCTTACATCAAGTAATTGACAGTTCATGATAATGGGCTCAGTGGGTTATCGCTACTTAGGCAAACACGTAATCTTGTTTAAAAGTGTACTTGCGTCTAATATGTAAAACAATGCATGTTTCTCACTCCAAAAGTTATAAATCATTGTAATTGTATAAAATGGGGCTATGAACTCACCTCAGTGAATGATTTGATTATATAAATCAAATATGTAAATCATCTCGTGAAATCAGAATGCAACCTAATTAATTTATAGGTCGTATGAGTATAATGTACTTGAATAAATACAACATATAATTTTATAGAGTTACATCACCATCTAAATATGTTTATTTAATTTATAACGTTGAAACAATATTTAAATTGTACTTGCTAAATAAACGTCTAAATATTTATCTTTGTCTAACAATTTTTTATTTGTTAATAACACTTGATTTAATAATTTTAGTATTTACATAATGATATTATATAAATAGCTTAATAGTTTTATAAAATAATATTTATAAAGTTAAAAATATATATAAATATTATATAAATGATACGACATTATTTTTTAAGGTTTTTATAGCCCAAACAGACCTGAAAACACTCGCAACCTATATTTTATAACTCTAACAGCCACAAGTGTTTTTATAAAAATAGTGCACAAGAGTAGAATATTGCATAAAACCTTTATAAATTCATAACTTTTGCTTTTTAACTCTGCTGTACGCATTATTTATATGTAAGAAATCGTGACAAGATAATCTAACAAACTATTATATTTACAAATTTTATAATATTTTGTACAGGAACAGTAACACTAATTTGTTACTTATAAAAATACTTTTTATAAATTGAATTATCGAAATCTCGTAAAAATCATAACTCCTTCGTTATAGCTTCGCTTTTATTGTTCTTTATATCCACGAAATCGTGTTGAGATGTTCTATCATGATAAAATATTTATAAAATTTTATCAGATTCGAAATAATGACAGTTTTTATAAAACAACTTTTATAAAAATATTTTTATATATTTAGTTATCGTAATCTTGTAAATATCGTAACTTCTTCGTTATAGCTTCGTTTTTTGAGTTTCTTATATATTCGAAATTCTCATAAAATGTACTATCAAAATAAAATATTCACAAAATTTATTAAATTATGTACTGTTACAGTTTTTATAAAAATAACTTTTATAAAAACACGTTTTTATCGTAATATTACAAAAATCATAACTTCTTCGTTATAGCTTTGTTTTTTGAGTTCTTTATATGCTTGGATTCCTTATGAAATGTACTATCACAATAAAACACTTCTTGACTTTATAAAACTTCTAATTGTTACAGAATATTAAAACAGTTCGCATATAATGGATATATATTTTGTTTTATAAACTTTTGACATAATTAAATTATTACAAGACCTTTAATTTAATTAATAACACATCTTCCACAAATTATTAGTCCTCTAATTATTGTCCATCGCTTTATGTCCAAATAAAATGTCGACACAATTATTCATTTATAAATTTTATAAATAAACTTTTAACGAATAAATTCATAAACTAATTCCATAAATTAACCAACACTTATATAAAGTATATTCTTGTATTCTAACACATTTTAACATCATTTCATCACATGAAAAATATATACGAATTAAGTTCATGCTTCTTTTATTTTACAAACTTATATAATAAATCATAGATGGTGAATAACAATATAACAATTATATTATTATGAAAATGAATAATTTGAAAAGATTAAGGTTTGTGTTTGACCTGAAAAAAGATGAATGAAGATAATACACAAATCAACCCAAGTATTTAATCCTAAATACTTATCAAAAAAAAATCCTAATTTCCTTGCAAAAACCCTAACTTTCTTCTTGTATAAACCCTTGCTAAAATCAATACATAAGCTTTTAAATGTCACACCCCGCCTAGGCGGAAACACGAGGCGTAACATCATGGGTATCATCACAACACAATGGTGTCAACAATAGAGAGAACTAAATGAAATAGATAAACAAATAAGACACAATGTGTCATGACAATATCTAACACAAGATAAAGGAGTCTTGCATTACGATAGCAAAGTCATACCGCAAGGAAACATAATTTAAGAGTCTAAACAATCAAATAACAACCAAGTATCAAACAATTCAAATGACATAAATAAAATCTCTAGGAGAATGACTCCGCATGCAAGCCTACGGTCTTACTAGCCACTCTTCCTAACTTCAACATCCTTAAGATGGTTACCTGAAAATGATGCTTAAAACGTCAACATAAAGGTTGGTGAGAGTCATAGGTTTAAGACACGAAAATTAGAGCTTATAAACAATTACTATGATTAATGCAAACATGGCAGGATAATTAATGTACTATCATACAAGCTAACATGCAAATGTAACCATAACGAGCATGGTAATGGAACGTGCCCCTCGATCCAACAAGTATCAACACTTGGGTAGGAACGTTACCCCCGATCCATTAAAACCATCACTTCACATGGGTAGGAACGTTACCCCCGATCTAATATCACAACAAATGGGTAGGAACGTTACCCTCGATCCAGTATCACAAAAAATGGGTAGGAATATTACCCTCGATCCAATATCACAACAAATGGGTCGGAACATTACCCTCGATCCAATATCATAACAAATGGGTAGGAACGTTACCCCCGATCCAAATACACATAAGCATTTAGCACGTAGTATACAATAGCCAAGTAAAGTCCATACACTTTCAAAATAAAGACGCATAATCACAGTAATTAGAACATTTTAAATCCATTTGCATCATTTCCATCCTAATTTAAAAGCAATGTAAAAAGAGGGACTATGAAACTCACCTGATGCACAAGCAACTTCCAAACAATATCAACACAAGCTACACAATGCAAACACAAACGTGTTACACGCAACCAAGCTAAAAGCTCAAGTCTATGTAACACTCATATGATGGATGTCTAAGGGTTTGATTAACCATCATGGGTCGCTCTGACACCATGCCCAACCTTAACCATCTTGTTAACACATTATACTAGTTAACTACAATTTATCCAAAAATGTAGAATTTTAGCGTGTCTTAACCAACTTAAAACCCATACTTTCTGACCTTTATAAATTATACCAAAAATTATCTAAGTTCATTTATGAGTTTACTAACTACCTTGTGATTCCTAAGTATCTATTACATGTGCAACTATCCCAAATAAAATCAAACTTCAAAACTGTCCCAATTCAGATCTGATTGCACACTAAAATATATGGCCCTCATTACCATACTTAGGCAACTAACTAGAGGCTAATTTTCTCAGGAAAGTTAATATACATATAGAAATTAACTTCTGTGTTTTGGCTAACCTTAATTAGAATTTTAAGTTAGGGTTTTAACCTCCTAAACATAACCTAATTCTGACCCGTATTTACTGTTTTGACAACTTTTCTTGTAATCAATATTTAACCAACTTCTAAAACTTCAAATCAATCGAGGCCAGACTTTTTAAAAAATAGACTCTTTGAACTTCAATTTAGTCTTTTGAATCATATCCAAACACGTTTCTATCATCAAGATATCATCAGTTGAACACAGACCTAAAATTTGCTCAACTCTAAATCATAAATTAACGCGATCTAACCCTAACCATTTACACCAATATGATCCTAATTAAATCCAAAACACTCTAACATGATTAAAACATACTTAATTACAGAAGTTTTTAAAACCCTAATGATCCACCATATTAATTGTTACATGATTTAATTAAAAGAGTTAAAATAAAAAGGATTATAGTTAAACCTTTTACCCGTGAATCCTTACGATCCTTCTCTTAAATTTTCTTCAAAATTTTTTAATGGTTTCTCCTTGATGAATTTCAACCAAACGCACCCAAGAGAGGGGAGGAAAAAGCGTTTTTGGGTTTAGGGATAATAAATATATATATAGGACTTTTTAATTATTGGTTTCCTTATACAATTAGGATTCCTAAAAAAATTCTTTTATTTTTTTTCTCTTTTTTTTCTTTGACCGACCCAAGATTAATATATTTTTTTTAATTATTATTTTTTACATAATTATCTTCATTACCTTAAGTTTTCATAAAAACCTAAGCTAATTTGGGTAAACCTTTTTACATAAACGCTACTTACTAACTTTCTAAAAATAACTTTTCATTTCACAATTTATTTTCTATTTATGGAAATGTTTACTGCAAACATCCATATTTCACTCACATGCTTTCTTTCCAATAACTTATACTTCTTATAAACGCTTAACTCTTAAAACCCAAGAATTGACATAGCAATGCATGCAACACTTTTTTCATTTCCATTATCACCACACGTAAACAAATGGAATACTTACACAAAACTCATATGCACACAAAATAAGATAATTATTTACCTCTAAAATAACATCATGCACATATGTAAACCACTTAGCACACATAAAATCACATAGCATAACACTTAAACACATAAAATGAACCCTTAGCCATTTCTAAAGGTATCACTAACCTGATTAAATCACGGTTGTCACAGTATCCTCTCCTTATGGAAATCTCGTCTTGAGATTTAACTAGTTGGTTCAACCGCACGATCAACAAATAACTGAGGATACTTCGACTTCATATAGTCTTCGCGTTCCCAAGTGAACTCGGGACCACGCTTTGAATTCCAACGAACCTTCATAAGTGATATCTTACTACGTTTTAAACTCTTAATTTCCTGGTCCATAATCTCTACAGGTTCCTCAACAAAACGAAGGGTTTTGTCAACCTTAATCTCATCCAATGGCACATGCAGGCTAGCATCCGCCAAACACTTCTTTAGGTTTGACACGTAAAACGTGTCCTGTACACCACTTAATTCCTTGAACAATCTTAACCGATATGCTACAGGACTGATCCTTTCAAGAATCTTAAATGGCCCTACATACCTCAGGGCGAACTTACCCTTCTTCCCAAAACAAACCACGCCCTTCTAAGGCGACACCTTTAGCATCACACGATCTCTAACCTCAAATTCCAATGGTTTGCGCCTGTTGTCAGCATAGCTCTTTTTACGATCTCTCGCCGCTTTGAGCTTCTCTTTTATAACCACTACTTTATCAGTCGTTTCCTGCACCAATTCCGGTCCAATCAAACTACCTTCCCTAATTTTAGCCCATAACATGGGTGACCTACATTTGATTCCATATAGTACTTTGAACGGAACACACCTAATACTAGTGTGATAACTGTTGTTATAAGAGAACTCAGCTAACGGTAGGTGGACATCCCAACTGCTACCAAATTCTATCACACACGCCCTTAATATATCCTCTAATGTTTGAATTGTACGCTCACTCTGTCCATCTATCTGAGGGTGATAAGCCGTGCTCATATCCAATCGCGTTCCTAAGGCTTTCTGAAATGTTTGCCAGAGACGTGATGTAAACCATGCATCACGATCTGAAATAATCGACACATGTACTCCATGACGCACAACAATTTCATCGGTGTACAACCTTGCCAATTTCTCTGTACTATAATCTTTACGTATTGCCAAAAAATGTGCTGATTTGGTTAATCTATCAACTACAACCCATATCGCATCGTGCCCACTCCTTGTTCTAGGTAACTTTGTGATGAAGTCTATGGTGATGTTTTTCCCACTTCCATTCAGGTATCTCTGGTTGTTGTAATAAGCTTGAAGGCCTTTGATGCTCAGCCTTTACCTTTGCACAAGTTAAACATTCGCTAACATAGGTAGCAATATCCCTCTTCATTCCCGGCCACCAGTACATATCTCGAAGGTCATAATACATCTTATCCGCTCCAGGATGTACGGAATACTTGGACTTATGAGTCTCATCCATAATTACTGTTCTCACACCTCCTTCTAACGGAACCCATATTCGATCCATAAAGTACAAACTTTTGTCTCCTTTCCTTTCCATCTGCTGATCTAAACCATGTAACCTTTTAGAAAGTACGTTCTCCTGATTGAACGCCTCACCCTGAGCTGCCAATATCATTCCTTTTACTCTATTTTAAATAGTCATAGCCATTGCCCATACACGTTTAGGTTTCACCCGTTCCTTCCTACTCAATGCATCAGCCACCACATTCGCTTTACCCGGATGATAGCGAATTTCACATTCATAATCACTAAATAATTCGATCCACCTCCTTTCCTTTCCATCTGCTGATCAAATATGTGTTGGAGACTTTTATGATCAGTGTAAATGACACTTTTCGTACCATACAAATAATGTCTCCAAGTTTTTAGAGCAAACACCACTGCTCCCAAATCTAGATCATGTGTTGTATAATTCTTCTCGTGGATTTTTAACTGCCTTGATGCATAAGAAATTACCTTATTTCATTGCATAAGCACACAACCTAATCCTTGATTCGATGCATCACAGTAAACTACAAAATCTTCAACTCCATCAGGAAGGGACAATATTGGCGCATAACACAAAATATTTTTTCAAAGTCTGGAAAGCCTCTTCTTATTCCACACCCCACACATACTTTTGGTTCTTCTGAGTCAACGAGGTAAGAGGTTTAGCAATCTTAGAGAAATTTGCGATGAAACGACGGTAGTAACCTGGCAACCACAAAAATGATCAAATCTTAGACAATGTCGTAGGAGCTTTCCAATTCTTTACTGCCTCTATCTTACTTGGGTCCACGTGAATACCACTCTGATTAACCACATGACCAAGGAAATGCACTTCTTGCAACCAGAACTCACACTTAGAGAATTTAGCATACAACTTCTCCTTCTTCAATAATTCTAAAACAAACCTCAAATGCACTTCATGATCTTCCTTAGTCTTTGAGTAGATCAAAATGTCATCGATGAATACAATAACAAACTTATCTAAATACGGTTTACAAACTCGGTTCATGAAATTCATAAAGACCGTCGGTGCATTGGTTAATCCGAAGGGCATAATGGTAAACTCAAAATGTCCATACCTTGTTCTAAACGTTGTTTTTAGAATATCGTCCTCATGTACTCGGAGCTGGTGATAACCTGATCGAAGATCTATCTTAGAGAAATAACATGAACCTTGTAGTTGATCAAATAAGTCATTAATTCTAGGGAGAGGATATCGATTCTTAACAATTAACTTGTTCAATTCTCTATAATCAATACACATATGAAAAGAGCCATCCTTCTTCTTAACAAACAACACTAGTGCTCCCCACGGAGAATGACACGGTCGCATAAAACCCTTGTCTTGCAACTCTTGAAGTTGCCTAGACAATTCTTGCATTTCCGAGGGCGCTAGACGATATAGAGACTTCGTAACTGGCGTCGCTCCAGGAACTAAATCTATGCAAAACTCAACTTGTCTGTGTGGTGGTAACCTCAACAAGTCTTCCTGGAATACATCAACAAAATCCCATACTACAGATATATCACTCAATTTTGGTTCATCTACCTTAGCATTCATTAAGGCTTTAGCGACTCCTAAAATACGTTCCCCTTGAACCCTAAGTATCCCACTACCTTCCAACAGTATTTCAACCACCTTTTCATGACAAACTATCACAACCTTATTCTGGGACAACCAGTCTTTTCCCACAATCACATCGAAACTTCCATGACCCAATGGTATCAACGAACTCTAAGGGTTACGAGCAATCGAATAGGATAACAAACGACTATCGAGTCAAACTCTAGAATGTATATAGAAGATTCCACATATGCAAAAAGACGTGGATCAAATGACATAAGAATCCTTTGAAAGAAAGGATACGTATATATACCGAGTGAACACGCGAATAAAAAAAATATAAATCAACAGGCGTACCACGACAAAAGAACACATAAAAAAATCAATACGAAAGACGGAAATTCTTATACCAATTATCGACTTTACTCGAAAGACCAAATTAAATAATGTTTTTATAAAAATCAATTTAAAATAAAGAAAGTCACTTTAAGTATAAAAATCATTTTATATAATAAATAAAATTGTCTTAAATGTAATCTTTATAAAATTTATTCTAGCTATCATAAAAAACTAGAGATGGTTATGTAATGGTGTATCGTACCTTACCACTATGTTTAAACCTGTTTTTTTAAATAAAATTTCTTTAGCCACTCAACAATTTTCATATCCTATTTGCATAGGCCATTTAAACATATTCTATTTACACAGATCATTTTAAACACAGTTTCTCCCAAACACTAACACAATACTTACAAAGGGTTTTTATAATTAGACACCAATTATAAAATAGGTTACTCAAACAAAGGACACCATAATACCAAAAGGGATCGTAAAACACCGTACAGACTCTAACACAATTCTATTGTTTGAAAACGAAAGAAAATACCAAAAACCATATACTTCAAATAAAATCAAACGAATTCGTACAAGAAAACTCATGCAA
Organism: Tanacetum coccineum; assembly: GCA_026074375.1. NCBI lineage: Eukaryota > Viridiplantae > Streptophyta > Magnoliopsida > Asterales > Asteraceae > Tanacetum > Tanacetum coccineum. The sequence goes on along the minus strand of BQNB010086233.1, from coordinate 13,888 downwards.
GACGTTACGTACCCAAAAGAAAACGTAAGGTCTTATCTAAAATAATGATCAACAGAGCAAACCTAAAAGCATTGATACTAACACGTTGCTGGTATGCGTTTAAATACACATACATTTTACCTTTAAAATCGACCCTAAACGACCAAAAACGCACATAAAATGCCATAAATATGCTTGTTTTTGTGTTTGTACTGTGCAGGTACCAGATATTCACTAAAAGACAAAATTGAAGCTAAACCGGACAAAACCAAGAGCGAAATTAGAAAGAGCGCGAAAAACTGAGGCCAAGGGTTCAAAAGGATTGAAAACGGAGCTAAAACGGAAATTTCCGGATCGACTCGACAACGTTTGTGCATTTAACAAAGTCAAGACGAAGTCAAAATTAACCTCGGGATATGGCTTTAGAAATAGCGCAAAAAACAGAGCCCGAAACCCTATCATGATAAAGTGGGCCGAACCGTACCCATTTTAGTGGGCCGGGTCAGCCCACTTTAACTATTATACCTTAAAATCAAAACCCTTTTTTTATTATATATAAAACCCGGCCCAAACGGCCCAAGCCAAAACTAAGCCCATGTCCCCATAACGGGCGTTAAGTCCATACCCTTTTATGCTAACATCGTTAGTCCTTCAAGGACTAACATTGTTAGTCCTTGAGGACTAACAGTGCAAACTTTCACCTAACTCCAAGGACCAATGATGCAAAGTACAAAGGACGATGGATGCAATACCACATTACACTTTGAGGGGCCAAACTTGCCCAACTCTAAAACTTCACCCCTGTTTATACCCTTTTATACCCTCCTTTACCGCCAATACTAAAACTACTATTCACCCATTGTTTTCTTTGACCTGCAACTCGACAAAACACGACCCCAAGCAAACCCCACATAACCCCACACTCACATGGCATTAAGAGACAAGGAATTGCCACCTTGGCAATCTTAAAACGCCCCATTGGACAAAGCACAAAGACAAACGAATCAAGGGTGTGGATTAACCGGATTGGGGAGCAAGAAATATCAAGGGTTTAGATGGAAGCTTTGAGCTCTCTCAGCAAGCTAGCACAACAAACACAAAGAGAAGAGACCACACAACATATAAAAGAAAAAGAAGACAGAAGAAAAAAGAGGATAACTAGGAGTAGGTGTAGTTTAATTTTATGTTCTTTAAAATTTATGTTTTTTTATCTCTTTTAACTCTGTCAATTTAACTTTTCAAGCTATGTAATCTTTTTAATGTTTTAATGAAAAAATTCAGTTTTATGTTTTGTGGTTGAAAATCTGCTTGTTCTTGATTGCTTATGTCTTGTGCTTATTTTTGACTGTTAATGCTTATTTGCCCTTTAGATTACTTTCACACTTGTCTATTTTGAGTTTGCTTAAAGAGTATTAACCTGTTCAAGTTTTAAAATGCATTTGCACATTTTAAAGGGGTGTTTGGAACAAGACCCAAAATGGGTCAAAATGGGTCTGTTTTGGGTTGTGCTTTAAAACCATGTTGGACTAGGTTAAAAGTAGTGGTAAAATTAGTTTTTATGAATTTTCTTGCACTTAAATTAAAGAATGCAGTTTGCTTGTTTATGTGGGAAATCTGTGAGCTTTAAGCTTATGAAATCAGTGGCTTAACTAGGATTTCAAAAAAAAAATTGGTTTGTTTAAGTTATTTTAGCTTTGTTAAAATCTTAAATTGAGTTAGAATAGAAGTTGTATTAGTTTGCAATTGTGATTGAAGCTTTCTGCCATTTGTGTCTTTTGCATATCAGTTAAGACCCAAGAGATAAGTTATAAATAATCAGTATGTTGTATTCAGTTTGTTTATAAGAGCCATATACTTTAAAATAAAATCAAACGAACTCGTACAAGAAAACTCATGCAAGACTTACGTACTCCAAAAAGAAAACGTAAGGTCTTATCCGAAAATAACGATTCAACAAAGCAAACCCTAAAGCATCGATACTAAACAACGTGCTGTAAGCGTTAAATACACATACCTTTACCTTTTAAATCGACCCTAAACGACCAAAAAGGGACGCACATAGAATGCGCATAATTTGGCGTGGTTTTTGGTTTTGGACGGGGAAGTACATAGGGGTAATATAGTAGGTAATTTGTGGATAGTTAATCTATTTTGGTTTAGTTAATCTTTTTAATGTGGTTTGGTTAAACGTGAAAAAAAGGCAAAGGTTCTAAAGGATTAAAACGGACTAAAACGTAATTTTCTGGATCGACTCGACAACTGTTTATGCATTAACAAAGTCAAGACTAAGCCAAAATCAACCCCGGGATATGGCTTTAGAAAGAGCGCGGAAAACAGAGCCCGAAACCCTATCATGATAAAGTGGGTCGAACCGTACCCATTTTAGTGGGCCGAGTCAGCCCACTATAACTATTATACCTTAAAATCAAAACCTTTTTTTTATTATATATAAAACCCGGCCCAAACGGCCCAAGCCAAAACTAAGCCCATGCCCCTATAACGGGCGTTAAGTCCATACCCTTTTAAGCTTACATCGTTAGTCCTTCAAGGACTAACATTGTTAGTCCTTGAGGACTAACAGTGCAAACTTTCACCTAACTCCAGGGACCATTGATGCAAAGTACAAAGGATGATGGATGCAATACCACATTACACTTTGAGGGGCCAAACTTGCCCAACTCTTAAACTTCACCCTTGTTTATACCTTTTTATACCCTCCATTCCCGTCAATACCAAAACTACTATTCACCCATTGTTTTCTTTGACCTGCAACTCGACAAAACACGACCCCAAGCAAACCCCACATAACCCCACACTCACATGGCATTAAGAGATAAGGAATTGCCACCTTGGCAATCTTAAAATGCCCCATTGGACAAAGCACAAAGACAAACGAATCAAGGGTGTGGATTAACCGGATTGGGGAGCAAGAAATATCAAGGGTTTAGATGGAAGCTTTGAGCTCTCTCACAAAGAGAAGAGACCACACAACATATAAAAAAAAGAAGACAGAAGAAAAAAGGGAGATAACTAGGAGTAAGTGTAGTTTAATTTGATGTTCTTTAAAAATTTATGTTTTTTAATCTCTTTTAACTCTGTCAATTTAACTTTTCAAGCTATGTAATCTTTTTAATGTTTTAATGAAAAAATTCACTTTTATGTTGTTTTGGTTGAAAATCAGCTTGTTCTTAGATTTGCTTATGTCTTGTGCTATTTCGACTGGTTTAAAGGCTTATTTTCCCTTTAGATTACTTTCAAACTTGTCTATTTTGAGTTTGCTTAAAGAGTTTTAACATGTTCAAGTTTTAAAATGCATTTGCACATTTTAAAGGGGTGTTTGGAACAAGACCCAAAATGGGTCAAAATGGGTCTGTTTTGGGTTGTGCTTTAAAACCATGTTGGACTAGGTTAAAAGTAGTGGTAAAATCAGTTTTTATGAATTTTCTTGCACTTAAATTAAAGAATGCAGTTTGCTTGTTTATGTGGGAAATCTGTGAGCTTTAAGCTTATGGCTTAACTAGGATTTTAAAAAAATTTGGTTTATTTAAGTTATTTTAGCTTTGTTAAAATCTTAAATTGAGTTAGAATAGAAGTTGTATTAGTTTGCAATTGTGATTGAAGCTTTTTGCCATTTGTGTCTTTTGCATATCAGTTAAGAGTAGTCTCATTTGCCATTTTTTTAAGCCTTGAATCAAGTAGGTTAATGTTAGAATTAAGCCCTTAAAATTGTTATGCAATGTGTTCATAGGCCAAGCTTCAGCTGTTTTAGCTTATGGTGGTGTCACAAGCCCTTTTCCTTTAGCTTATATTAGGCTACAGTAGTGTCCTTTAGGCTTAGCCTACTTTAAGCCATTTTTAGTGTAAGTTGCCAGTTAAACCCTGTCTTTCTAGCTTAGTAATCTTAGTTTATTTATTGCCCATAAGCCATGCTTTAAGCTCATATGCCCCTTAAGCCCATAAGGACCCTTCTTAGAGATTAAAAATAAGCTTAAAAAGCTGTCCCTAGGCTTTGTGTCAATCAGTGTTTGTGCTTATAGCTTATTTGATTTTTCTGGCTTATCTGTTGGTTTTCAGTTGCTTATTTCTATTTGCTAGTGCTTATTAGGTGTAGGTTGATACTTGTTTTAGCTTATTTCTCTTTATGCTTGCTTATTGTGTGTTAAAAAGCTCAACAGTTTAGCCATTTAGTTATTTAAAGTGAAAAAATCAAGTCTGTCAAGTTTTCAGCTTATTGGTTGTGCTTATTGTTAATCTCTAAAGCTTATTAGGAGTAGGGCATTATCTGTTTTTGCTTATCTACTTTTCCATTTGCTTAATTGTTCTTTTAAAGCCAAATAAGTTAGATTTATAATGCCTTTGTTAATTTTAAGCATTATGTCTGTTTTTTTAAAAGCTTTTTTCCAGCTTATTTACAATGTTTCATAAAAAGTTGTAGCTGAGTGAAAAGCTTATTTTCATGTGTGCTTTAAGTTTGTGTAAAAAGAATTTAAAAAAAAATGTTTTTTACAAAAAAGGAAGGCATGGGGGTCAAACCCATGACCTCCTCTTTTCACAACAAACGTCCCACACAACACACTCATTAACCAGTAGGGCCATCTGGTTTAATGTTGCACAATTAAATTCTTATAGGCATTTTGGCCTAATAAGCTTATTCGAGCTTTTTAGCTTATTTCTCAGCTTTTTCGTTAAGCACTTTTCCAGTTTTTAATTTTCATAGGATCTTTATAGTATAATGCACTTTCCATGAATTTTTCAGAATTTTTTATAATCATTTAATATTTTTTATCATTTATTTTCCTTTAAACTGTTTTTTAATTATAATAAATTAAATAAAAATCAAAAAAATATTTTTCTTTTTTAGAAAATTTTATTTTGTCATTTTGCACTTAGGAAAAATAGAAAATCTTTCGTAGGGTCATTTTTGCAAAATTTTACTTTTTAAAGAACGGGTTTCGACCCCGTTCTCGTTTTCTCGTTTTTGAACTCAATTTAACTCCGTTTTCGTTCTAGTCTTCTTTATTCTTACTTTTTAGTCAATTACTTTTAGGAAAAGTAAAAAAATTCACTTTAGGATTAATTTTTCATATTTTAGGTTTTTAGTCACGTTCGTTTTTAATTCTCGTTCCCGTTTTCGCGTTTTAACATTAATTGCCTTTGTTTTTATGTTCAATTAGACTTAGGTTTTCCTTTTAAGCCTTTATTTATGCTTCCCGTAGATTTTTAAGTTATTTAATTTCCTTTTTATGCTTTCCCGTAGTCTTAAGTTTAATTTCCCGTGCCTTTTATTGTTTTTCCCGTAATACTATACTATATATTTGATATAATTAACCCTAAAAAGTTGATTATCATTTTGGCGCCGCTGCCGGGGAGGTGTGTTGCGACAATATCGTTACGGTTTGACGATTAGTGACTTGAAGACCCTTCCTCGTGAAGTTATTGTTTCTCGTTTGTGGATATTTTCTTCTTATTATTATAAAAATATAAAAAACACAAAAATATTTTTCACTTTTCTTTTATTAGTATAATTATAAAAAAAACAAGAAAAATCAAAAATATAAAAACATTGTCTATAAAAACAAATAAAAATCATCATCAATATAATGCTTTCAACTGAAGCATTATCATAATAAGTTCCCGAACAAAAGATTTAAAACTTGCCTTTGTGTCACTTGTGAAATACGGCTCACCTTTAAGAGATTAACAAACTATAAGAGGGGTATAAGGAGGGTTGTTCCGAGGAACTACGACCCTAAAGGAGAAAGGTTTTTAATAGCTCCGCGCTTTCCTACTCCTCCGCTCCTTTGTGCGTTTTTCTTTTAAAGAGCTACCGTGAAGCAAGTTGATTATCGGTTTAAGTTATTCAATCTCGTTTTGTCCGTTAATAAAATATGATGTTTAAAAAACTCGAAAATCCAAAAATAATCTCCTTTAACCTCTTTGCCATTTAATTCTTCTTCTTATCCCTCTATTTTTAATTCTTATGGCGTCACTCGATTATCGTTTGAATCCCCTCTTCACGATTATGGAATGTTCGTCTTGTGGAGCTTTGTACAATAAATCATGTGGTTGTTCAAAAGGAGGTCTCGTAGACAAGTTCGTTCGTGATCCTAATAAAACGCCCGACTCGTCTCAACGACCTCCTATAGTTTGTGTGAAGTGTGGAAACCCGGTTGAAGGTCCATCTTGTCAAGGATGTGCTCTATGGCGGAAGAAATTAAAGGAAGTTTGGTTTACAACTTGTCATGAAAATGGAATTAACCAAGACCTTCTAAACACTTCCGAGTCATCCGATGACGATACCAACGTTGTTAATGCTCCTCGAGAGCCATTCGTTGTCAAACAGGACCCCGGTGAAAATTCCTCGCAAAGTCCTCCACAAATTAACCACAATTGTTGTTACGAGTGTGGTGATTCGTTAGATGGAATCTTTTGTCAACAATGCACTTGTAAGTCTTGTGGGAAAGGTGCTCACATTGGTTATAATTGTCCACCGAAAGCTCCGATTATCTCTAATCCGGAACCATGCAATCAAACCATTGATGAGCTCCCACAGACTTTGCCAAGTTTTGATACGACGTGCTATTCCGAAAAAGAAAATTCATTACCTTACGTTTCAAAACCTAACTTTGTTGATGATTCTCCTAACGTTTTCAACCCACCTCCACAACCTCCTATCTATTCTTGTGAATTTTGCGGGAACGATGCTCGTTATGGTCACTATTGTACACCTCAAGTTCCGTTTATCTATCCGGAACCGTGTTACAATCAAGGCTTTAATTTCCCGCAAGATTTTCATGATTTTCAACAACAATTTCTTTGTTGTGAAAATTGCGGGGGCCCGCATGAGGCTTTTCAATGTCAACCAATGAATGAAGACTATTATCATGAGCAAAATCCGTGCTATGATTCTAATTCTTTCGGTTTTGACCAATTTCAACCCCCGCAATATACCGTCAATCATCCAATCTCTAATGTTCAAAATAGCCTTTTTAATGCTCAAAATGAGTTTCTCAATTCTCAAAACAAGCTTATGGAGCAAATGACATCCATGTGTGATATGGTTGGTCAATTGATACAAAAGAAATAAGAAGAAAAGCGAATTGAAGAAGAGCAATCGGCTAAAGATCGATATTGGAAAATTCCCGTTTGCTACGATGATGACGATGACGAAGAAAGTTTTATCCCTTTGAAAGATATTATTTCTGAACTTCCTCCGTATGTTGCAATCACACCCGATTCACCAAAAACGAACTCTCTCATAATGGAGGATGAGCATCTTGACACTATTCTGGAAACAAAATCAGACGAATTAACCCGGGTCCGGTTTCGAACTTTGTGGATAACGAAGCGAGAGACCGATACTTCCGGTAATACTATACTATATATTTGAAATAATTTACCCTTAAAAAGTTGATTAACAGTCGCCAACGGGTTACGAAAACCAAGGGATATAGAACCAAGGGAGTAATGATCAACACTAATATGTTAGGAACAATTAATGCTTAAAAGAAATGTTTGATACTCATACGAGTAATCAATGCAATGAAAGAACTAACGAAACACGCCTATATCTGAAAGAGCAGATCCGAACAACCAATATACATCGAGACATCGAATAGGAAAAATCGGGTATCCTTACTAACAAAGTACGATGAAGGGATGCTAAGCTTAGACTTAGGAAATCCAAACAAACAACCGAGCAAACGAGCAACCTCTATAATAGTAATACTAGGTATCCCCAAATACTAGATAGAAGGGAAACTTGCTATGTATACAACTCAACTTAACATATCCTCCAATTAGGATAAGAGAATAATTCTCTACCCATACCACTATCTTTATCATGAATGCTCATATAAAAAAACATATTACACTACCACCTTACAACCAAACACAAATAAATGCAATCATGGTCACAAATCTACGTGTGTGATGCCTTTATAATTATGTTGGCCACCATAATTATAAGTGACTCCTTTCACACGTGTACTTACTTCCAAGACTACCCATATTAATCATAATTCACATATAAGCACATATACCACATTGTACATCTTAAACCACTCTAACTTAACACATAAAGGATGCTCTATTAAATAACTACTTACTTATATCAAAATAAAATCGAAACGACATAAAGGAACAAAAGTCTCGCAATGACTCCTGTTAGCCTTATCAATTTCACAACATAATCACTAAAAAGAAAGAAAATGAGACGTGTAGTTTTAGAGAGAGAAGAGAGTTTAGAGAGAGAAATAAAAACAAAACAAAAGGGTTAGATTACTTTTGAAAGAAAAATGACCAACACCCTCTCCACACTTAAAGAGGGGTATATATAGTTCTACAAACACCATGGTCCGGCCCAGTATTCTATAATGGGCTTCCTAGGTTGGCTTGATACCTAACGGGCTTTAAAGCCCGTAACTAGGCCCTATTAAGTTCTAGAATTCTCGTACACTCTAATTAATCTATTACAAAGTTTGGGTATGTTAAATGACCATCACTTCAATATTACAATAGATATTTCTAGGTCTAACAATCTCCCCCTAAGGGGTGGTCATAACATGCGGCATAACTTTACGTCTTGGGACCTTGTTGTCTTGGGAATTCTTTACAGTTCCTTTAGTGAGCTTGTGATCATGGATCTGGATCGTTGTCTTGATATCTTTTGAACATAAAAACTTGATATTGAGAACTTTCGCCTGACGATAATTCTAAATACATCTTGGTGTACATGGTTGCATTATCAACATACTTCTTACACAAGCATTGCTTGAAGGCTGACAATCTCCCACATCTTTATATCTTTTGATTGATTAGCATACATGACTTTCTTTGAGGAAGATCTTGTACATCAGAGCTTGCGGAAGTGTATTACAAATGAACGAAGCCTTTCAAGTCTTTGAGGTGTCTTTCGGTTGGGAGTAAGAGTATAACTATGATTTGGCTGGAGAATATGGTTACGCTATTGATTGTTCCTGCAATTAATGGTTAGCTTAAACAACATATATAGATGAAGGAGTCTTTGTTCACCTTCATCGAATATGGTTGTAATAACCACGGTTCCCCGTTAATCAGTATAAATACTGCCTGTGATCAGGTAGAATTCTGAGGAATCTCCTTGATAGGGTTTCGCAGCTGCACTAGCCGTTCTCGAACCGGAGCATCTCAAAGCAGACAAAACATGGTAAGAGTAAATCAATGAGTTATTATCTCGTCGATTGAATGGAAAATTGATTTGAAAATCAATCGAGTATCGCTCAGAAAGTATTTTTACGACACAACGTAGGAGTTTAAAGAGCAAAATCAATTTGTCATTAGAAATCCTTTGTTTGAAAATATACACAATCAATGTGCTCAAAAAATAATTGGTGAACACAACGAGAGGTTTTTCAAAAAACACATTCGATAACTTCCATTATGGACCAAGATTGATATCCAGTGTCACGAGTTCAATCCATATAGAATCTCCCACGTCACCTACCAAGAGCTTTTTTGATGTTGGCTCTAGAAGGATTTCCATCGTCCCTGTTAATACCCTAAAAGTATCACTCTGATGTTCTGGCATAATCACGAGGATAGTGCGTAGGACTCTGAATATATTCCTTGATTTCATAGTGTGTGAAGGTTCAAGTATTTTGGAAGATTGTGTCCTAATGAGATTTATAGATTGATCTTGATGGCTCTAGACTCTATAAGTGTACTTTTGTTATTTGGTGATCGGAGGCTAGAGCAGACTGCTACCTTTTCAATATCTACGATCTCGGAGTGAGAAAGTCGATAGAAATGCTTTGATCTCCGTGAGAAATGAAACAAGTATCTTTTAAGAGACGTTGAGTGGGTGGGGAGGGTTGTGCATTGCATCACTGGGTCCATGATGTCGGTCTTCAATGTCAGATAACACCTTAGTGTTTCAGACAGCATACGTATTGACCCGGTTTCTGCCTAAGTGTATGGAGGGCTACTTTCTTTTCACCCTTTATCCTTACATTTCTTTTTCATTCTTCAACCCCTTTAATGCTTACCGAGACTTCATCACAAAGCACCTTGTTGGGTTTGTTCCAGTGTAAGCTCTGTCTCAGTCGGCATTATTCACATTCTTACTTTTACTCCTTTTTCTAATATCATACCTAAGGACTTCTAATCTATCTATGGGAGTGTCCTTGGGTAGATCCCTTCGGTTCTGGCTAGATAATAGAACAAATACCTATCCTTACTGCCTTATAACACCATAAGAAGTAACAGTTGGTCGGTCTAATATGGTACCATAAATCCATTTTCAAATCAATCAATGTGTTTTAGAAATCATTTGATACACATTGAGAGTTTTTCATAATCACCAAAAAGCTCCCCCTACACATGTGCGCCATATTATGAAATCGTTTAGCACATGCTAGGTTGGGAACGCACTTATATTCAAACGATCACATTCATATTAGTCACATTTTAATTACTATTCACCCCTTCAAAAATTGCATATGTGTTGATAAGTTTTGATTAATTAGTGAATTAAACAAATTAATGTCCGTTGATTCACATGATAAATGTCGAGCATGGGGAAAATAGGCATAGCACGCCAAGGAACAAATGAAGATTATACTCCCCCTCAATAAAAGATTGCATTCACAAAAGCGGAGAGAGAGTGAATTGAGCACACACTTTTGAAAGATTTTAAATTTTTTTTTTGAAAATATCTTGAAATAAAATATGCTTAATTTAGAAAATGATTTTTGATAAAGCCGTTGATATATCATTTCCAGAGTGCTTCTCGTGAGCATCCAAAACTTAGGATGTTTATATGATCTTGCTCACGACCGAGAAGATGTGAACTTCCTGTTGTGAAGGATAAATGTACATAGATGAACATTTTCCTTTCTTTGGAGTCCGAGTCCTAAGCTGACATTTACTTAGAAGTCAGAGAGAAAATTTGAAGAGACATGTTTTGAAAGCAATTAAAAACTCCCACTCGAACTTCATTTATACCCCCGTGTTAATATTAATCAACATTTATAAGGGCGTAAATGTTATCGATAGTCGAGAGACATGTCAGAGAAGAATATTTTTGTATTTTTGAAATTTTTGATTTTACATTTGGTTTTATAGGTTTTATATTTTTGTATTTTTCTTTTCTGATAGATATATTCAAAGATATTACTGCAACTTTGCAAGACGATCGAGTTCCCGAGGACACAGGCTACGTATTCTAAGGCGACGAACCAAATAATTAAATTTGTCCACTGGTAGCGCTTTGGTGAAGATGTCGGCCAGTTGGTAATCAGTCTTGACAAAGTACAGCTCAATTGTACCCTTTTCTACGTGCTCCTTGATGAAATGGTATCGGACCGCTATATGTTTCGTTCTGGAGTGTTGAACCGGGTTGCAGGATATGGCGATGGCTGACTTTGAATCATAATAAATTCGAATCTTGTTGAAGTGATAGCCATAATCTGTTAACTGCGTCTGCATCCAAAGGACTTGAGCACAGCAAGCAGATAGAGACACATATTCTGATTCCGCGGTTGACAGTGATGTACAGTCTTGTTTCTTTGAGGACCAGCTCACGTGCTTTTTGCCAAGAAATTATGCTCCACCAGAAGTACTCTTGAAGGTGTCTTTACATCTCGCATAATCAGCATCTGAAAATCCGGTTAGTTCAAAACCAGAATCCTTCGTATACCAGAGACCCGCATTAACGGCTCCCTAGAAATAACAAAAGATCCTTTTAACCTCTTTAAGGTGCTTTTCGATAGGCAGAGCTTGGTATCTAGCACATACACAAGTAGCATGTACAATGTTCGGTCAGCTTGACGTAAGGTACATAAGAACACCAATCATGCTATGATATTTTGTTGCATCAACTGGAGTTTCGATCTGGTCAAGGTCAAGCTTGTCTTTGATATCCATTGGAGTACCGACAGTATCACAAGTTTTCAATCCATATTTCTTAAGGATTTCATTCACGTAGTTAGACTTGTTTATGAATATACCACTGGGGGATTGGTTAACCTGTAAACCAAGGAAAAATGTCATTTCCCCCCATCATCGACATTTTAAAGCGGCTTTTCATTAGGTCAGAGAATAGGGTGGCATATCTAGGGTTGGTTAAGCCAAAGATAATGTCATCTACATAGACCTATACAACTAATATGTCTTCATCAAAGCGTCTGGTAAACAACGTCGGATCAATGATGCCTTTGGAGAATCCGTTTTATAGGAGAAATGTAGACAGCTCGTTGTACCATGCTCTCGGCGCTTGCTTTAACCCATACAATGCCTTTTTGAGTTTGTAGACATGGCTTGGATGATCGGCATCAATGAAACCTTCAGGTTGACACACGTACACGTCTTCTTTCAATGACCCACACAGAAAGGCAGTTTTTACATCCATTTGATACACAGTGAATCCTTTGTGTGCAGCATATGCCAAGAATATCCTGATAGCTTCCATCTGAGGGACTGGAGCGAAGGATTCTTCAAATTCAATTCCTTCCTCTTGTTGATACCCCCTTATAACTAGACAAGACTTGTTGCGAATGACTGTGTTTTCTTCATCATGCTTGTTTTTGAATAACCATTTCAGAGTAAGGGGTTTGATGCCATCCGGTGATGGAACTAGTTCTCATACATCAAGCCTTATGAATTGATAAAGTTCTTCTTGCATGGATTCAATCCAAGCAGTGTCGTTCAAAGCTTCTTTGACGGTCTTTGGTTCTATAATGCTGACGGTTAATGCGTAGATGCACATGTCACCATCAGTTTTCAATTGATTTCTTGTCAAAACCGGTCTAGAGGGTTCTTCTGTGACTAGCTCTAAGGGATGATCCTTAGTCCATTGATAATTGTATGGGTATGGTTGATAAAAGGTGTGCATGTTTGAGGGATCCACATTTTGAGTAGAAGATTCAGCAGACTCAGTGGAGGTGGCAAAAGGATTTACAAATAAATCTCCCTCGAACACGGCATTCGGAACATTATCAGCAGCAAATGCAGTTGGCAGTAGAGTATGATTCCCTTGCTGCTGAACATGTTGTTGTTATTGCTCGTTAACATTGTGTGAAGAGCTTGGAATATTTGAGGAGTTTGTTTGTGTCGGTACAGAATCTTGAATTGTCATAGATGCAGTTGGAGCTTGAAGATTCTGTATTCCAGGAGCAGCAGGAACAATTCTTGGTGCTTCTAACGGTTGACCACCAAGATATTCATTATGCAATGGTTCAAATAGAATATCCAAAGCACGGTCACTTGGTTTTTGAGTTGTAATTGTTGATGGAGCATAGGTTAATTCGAGTCCAGAACTGAGTTATCTAGAAGTCAGACTTTGGAGACCGGGTTTTGAACTGTTTTGTTCAAAAGTCATTGCTGAAAGCTCATCGAACGTAACGTTCATTGTCTTCATGATTTTCTTTGTCCTTCGGTTATACACTCTGTAAGCAACATAATTAGCAGAATATCCAATGAAGAAGCCAATATCGCCTTTTGCACCAAGTTTACTGATATCTTCACGATCATTCTTCGGATAACAGAGAGCCCTAAAAACATGAAGGTAAGAGATATCCGGTTTTCTGCCTTGAATAATCTCGTATGGTGTCTTGTTGAAACGTCGGTGAATTACTGAACGATTTTGAGTGTAACACGCAGTAGCAATTGTTTCAGCCCATAGGAACAACAAAGCATGAGAGAAGATCAACATAATTCTGGCAGCTTCAACCAATGTACGATTTCTGTGCTCAACGACTCCATTTTGCTGAGGAGTTTTTGCAACAGATGTTTCATGTGTGATGCCAACACTATCAAAATATTCCTTAAGTGCGAGATTTTTGAATTCAGATCCGTTGTCAGTACGAACAATGATAACAGGGGCTTGAAGACGGACATAAATATTCTTTAAGAAATTCTTAATTACTTCGGG
>BQNB010086232.1:1610-20548 GCA_026074375.1 Tanacetum coccineum | reverse complement strand
TTTTAACGGACTCATGTGCATCTTTGTAAATTGTAGGCCAAAAGAATCCGACATCAAAGACCTTTTTGGCAGTGAGATTTGCACCGTGATATCCCCCGGTGGGTCCATTGTGGCAAGCTTCGAGAATGTCGAGAGCTTCATTGCCGTGCACACACCGCCGAATCACTTGATCCGCACAGATTTTGAACAAGAAGGGGTCATCCCAGAAGTAGCGTTTGACATCTTTGAAAAACTTGTTTCTTGACAATGAAGTTCCCCGCATGGTAATTTGCGAAATCTGCAAACCATGGGGTACTATCAACACGAAGAGCAACCGATCCAAGAGTTTCGAGAGGAAATGTTTCAGTGATTTCCTTGTTCTCGAGTTTATCTTGATGAGGGTTCTCAAGTCTTGAAAGATGATCGGCGGCCAGATTCTCTGCTCCTTTTTTGTCTCGAATGATAACATCAAATTCTTGGAGCAAAAGGATCCACCGCATCAGTCTTGGCTTAGCATCTTTCTTGGCGAAAAGATACTTTATAGCAGAATGGTCGGTATACACTATGCTCTTAGACAAAACAAGATACGACCGAAACTTCTCAAAAGCATACACTACCGCAAGTAATTCTTTTTCGGTCGTAGTGTAGTGTGCTTGAGCTTCAGTCATGGTTTTGCTGGCATAGTGGATTGGTTGAAAATGCTTGTTCTTTCGTTGCCCTAGGACTGCCCCAATTGCAAAATCGCTTGCATCACACATGAGTTCGAAGGGCAAGTCCCAGTCGGGAGCAATCAAAATCGGAGCCTCAGTCAATTTTCTTTTAAGTGTATTAAAGGATTCGATACACTCTTTTGAGAAGAAAAATGGAGTCTCTTTTTCAAGCAAATGAGTCATTGGGCGGGCTATCTTGGAGAAGTCTTGTATGAATCGTCGGTAAAAACCGGCGTGCCCAAGAAAACTTCGGACACCTTTCACAGTAGTCGGGTGAGGGAGCTTGGCGATAACATCAACTTTAGCTCGATCGACCTCAATTCCTGATTTAGAGATTTTGTGTCCGAGAACAATGCCTTCTTTTACCATGAAATGGCTTTTCTCCCAGTTGAGGACCAAATTGGTGTCTTCACACCGTTTCAACATTTTGTCCAAGTGGGATAGGCATGTAGAGAAAGAATCCCCGAAGACTGAAAAGTCATCCATAAACACTTCCATCGTTTTTTCGATCATGTCATGGAAGATTGCCATCATACATCGTTGGAACGTGCCAATGCATTGCCCATAGCCAAAAGGCATGCGCGATAGCAAATTTCCGTAGTGGCAAGGTAAAGTTTATCTATTCATGGTCCGTCGTGTCTATTGAATCTGAAAAAAACCCGAAAGCCATCCGAGGAAACAAGTATTGATTTTCCCGCGAGACTTTCGAGCAATTGATCCATGAATTGCAATGGAAAGTGGTCCTTTGCGTGTATCTTTCATTCAAGTTTCTATAGTCCAATGCACACTCTCCACCTGTGACCAATCGAGTCGGTAATAATCATTTTCATCATTTTTTGACGACGGTCATGCCACCATTTTTTCGTACACATGCACCGGCTTACCCATGGACTGTCAGAGTACGTATAAAATAACCCATCGTAAAAGCTTTATCAACCTCTTTCTTGATACGTCATGGAGTTTCGATTTATCCGCGGTTTGATTGCTGAACCGACGGTCGTAGACCTCTTCCCATAAGAATTTTGTGGTACAAACTTCTGGGTCAATACCCTTCATAACATTAAATTTTCCAAGCATGCTCGGCTTTGTGGACTTTTAGAACCTTGATCAGAGCGGCCTTTTCCTCATTCTTCAAATCTTTTGCAATTATGACGGGCAACTTGTCGTTACCTTCCAAAAATGCATATTCTAAATGAGGTGGCAAGTCCTTGAGTTCAACCTCAGGGGGCTCATTAACTGAAGATTTATTTCATTATTTTTTTTCACAAATTTAAGATCTTTTTCGAGTTTCTGAAAATAATTTTCCTTGATTCGGAGTGGAGGTGATGGATTCACATTATGAATTGCTTTTCGAGTAGAAGAACGTCCCATCAGTGGTCATAATACATTTTATAAACCTTCCTTAATGTTGGATTCATCATCTAGTAGCAAGAAAAGAGTCGGCTTCTTCGAAAAGGAGAAAATCACTGTCCCCGAATGGAGTTAAAGTCGGAGAAGAAGTAGAAACGATTGGATCATAGTAAGGAGTGGGATTGCCACTCGAGATCACATTAGAGAAACCAAGAACTTCTTGAGAGTATTCTTCACAAGCCATATCAATGACGTCAATTCGGTTTGCCGTTATATGATTGTAATTAGCCGTGTATCTCGAAGTTTGGTCCAGATTAAATGTGATGGCCTCTCTACCAACATGAAGGGTTATTTCACCTTCATATACATCTATCAATGCACGACTGGTCTTTAAGAAACTCCTCCCGAGAATTAAAGGTACTCGGGGGTCTGGCTCAAAATCTACGACCACGAAATCTGCTAGAAATTGGAGATTTCCCACCGTTACATAGACATCTTTGGCGATACCGATCAGTTCAGAGATCAAACGGTCTGCTAGTTCTGGCGTCATGCAAGTTGGGGTTAGTTCGGGAAGAGAGAGATTTTTTCATACGGAATATGGCATAAGATTAATGCTTGCGCTGAGCTCGGCCAAGGCGTTGCATGTATTAATCCTTGAAAATTCACATGGAATAAGAAATCGGCCAGGGTCTCCAAGTTTTTTTGATAACTTGTTGAGGATTCCGCCGCGAATTCTCTGATCATGGATTTCAAGCCATTTTCCCGCCAACTTTTCTTTGATTTTTCGATTAAAGTTTTTTGAGTCTAGGCGAATTTTGGCATAAGTACCAAGGCAACCGTAAAGCTAGTTTCAAAACTCAAATCTCTAAAGATTTCGTGATAATTTTACACAATTTGTCATTAGCTTTTTCACTACTTCTTTCATCATTACATCTTGAAGGAAATGGGAATTGATTTTCCTTTTTTGGTTAGGCATCGAAGCACTAACTTGGAGCATTTACGAGCTCAGAGAAGGATTCATGATGGACAACAGGGACAACCGAGTTTGGACTGTCTTCGGTGCATCATCGTTATAGAGCATAGGCATCGAGTCCTTTGTGACCTCGTTCTCACGTTCCACTAGCCTTAGGTGAGAAGAATTAGTAGGAAATCGTGGTGTCCTTTGTAAGCAACAAACACCAACTTCGAGTGGAAATACCTTTTTCAAGTTCTTCCTTTCGGGTTTAGTAACGGTGTTACTAGGGAGTGTTCCCGAAGTAGAGTCGGTATTTAGAATTACAAAAATGGAAAGCATGTCCTTAAGGTTTGTCAATTGATATTGCATGTTTTTGACCTTTAGTTTTGCATGTTCCTCATCACCGCAACATTAATCCTTTACGTAGGCTAGAAATCTTCCTTTGATACGACCTTAGAATTTGGGAGCTGGGCTTGATAGCGGAGCTTTGATAAGTAGGAGGTTGAACAACCTGATGTTGATAGATTTGAACCTTGAAGAACCGGGGGTTGGTAATCTGGAGGCTATGATGAAAAATTCCCCCTCGGTTTTGTTGTAACGATACTGATTATTACCATATTTTTAACATTATCATTGTTTTGAACGGGAGGAAAAACCCGGGAGGTCGAACTTGATTTTCAATCGGGGTCTAATAACCGAGTTTCCTGGTTGTAGTTAGCTGCGGCTGCTTCAGAGACATATTCTTGAATATTATCTCGATAAACATTTGCCAGTGGTGGCTGGACAAGTTTTGTAGGGAATGAAGCACCACCGCAAGAAACACAACATTCCTAAACCGCTTTTACTGGTGTCGAGTTTGGGCTTTTAGATTTATCGACAAGCAAGTCCTTCACATGTCCTTATGTTCAGAAACTTCGGTTTGTAAAGTACACAACATCTTAATTGAAATTCCGGGAGTAGATGAGTTCGAACTCACTTTGTGCAAACGACTGCCTATGTTCGTGTAATTACGAACTTGATTTACTCTCGATAATTCCTCAAGCATTCACGATGCATCCTTACCAGAAAGTTTTCCCCCCGCAGCAGAATCAATAAATCTTGATCATTAGTCATTTAACGCAATATAAATGTATCCTATCTGATGTCCATTCAGAAAATCTGTGATATTGGGCATGGCTCGAAGAAGTCATTAAATCGATCCCAAGCCTCCGTAAAACGATTTTCCAAATCTTTGTTGTAAATCTCTTGATTTCATTTCGAAGATTTGTCATATTTAAAGGAGGAACAGAAATGATTATTGAATTTGAAACTAATCAATCCCACGTCAATATTTAACGAGGATGTTCTTTTTTCTAGCCAAATCCGTCTGAACCTTCAAGAGAAAATGGAAAAAGCATAAGCTTAATTGACTGTGCCTCGGGGAAGCATCCAAATCTCATCGTTTGAGGTAATCATATTGAAGAAACGGATGTGACATGTGGATCCTCATTATCATGTCCGAAAAACTGCTTGTTTTGAACGAGATTGATCAAACCATGCTTCAACTCAAAATTAGCATTGATTTCAGGAATTACAATTGCATCCTCGTACCCCTCGGTGGGTGCTTGGAGCAATTGAGCCATAGTCCGGGTATCATCCATCGGAGCTAGGGGAGGAGCTGGATTTTCAATTGGTTCTTCAAGATTAAAAGGTTCAACAAAAGCCGGT
The DNA here is from genome assembly GCA_026074375.1 of Tanacetum coccineum. Taxonomy (NCBI): domain Eukaryota; kingdom Viridiplantae; phylum Streptophyta; class Magnoliopsida; order Asterales; family Asteraceae; genus Tanacetum; species Tanacetum coccineum. The sequence continues at coordinate 15,847 of BQNB010086232.1, read as the reverse complement.
GGGGCTTGTTGTTGTTGATGGTGAAGATTACGAGATTGAGATCGAGTGCGCATGCACTAAAAAAGAAAATTTACACTAAATTTTTTTTTGTTTATCAAAAGTAAATTCACAATTTATTTTAATAACGGACAACGAAATAAGACAACTTAAACCTAATAATCGACAAGCTTCTCGGTAACTCTTCGAAAAGAAAAACGCACAAAGGAGCGGAGGAATAGGAAAGCGCGAAGCTATTAAAAACCTTTTTCCTTTAGGGTCGTAGTTCCTAGGAACAACCCGCCTTATACCCCTCTTTGAGTTTGTTTATCTTTTAAAAGGTGAACCGTACCTCGCAAGTGACACAAAAGGTAAGTTTTTGATTCTTTGGTTCGGGAACTTATTAATGGATAATACTATCATTTTAAAGTATTATAAGTTTGGTGTTCTTTTACCAACTTGATTGATTTTTATTGATAATTAAAGACAATGTTTTTATCTTTTTGGTTTTTTTTTTTAGTTTTTCTTTAAATGATAATTATACTAAAAAAATAAAATGAAAATATTTTTGCACTTTTAGGGTTTTTTTTTTGGTATTTTATAAGTAAATATTCACAAATATCAAGCACAAATAAATCAAGCATTTCGAACACAAATCGGCATTCCACTCCCTCCCCGGCAACGGCGCCAAAAATTGATTAGATTCTTAAATTACACCTTTATATAATATATAATATATATAATAATATATATATAATAAGGATAATCTAAAAATAATCAATGAAACCGAGAGTAGTATGATATGATATTCCCGGGTCGTTTATCCCCAACGAGGAGCGAATTGGAAAGTCGAGAGTTGGATTGAATTACGTATGCAAGGAATTAAAAATAATTTTGGAGTTTGGTTTTACTAATTAGAATGCAAAAACAATTAAGGAAAACCTAAAACGTAAGCTAAGAATGAATTAAATCGCTAAAAACGTGGACGGGAGAGTAAAAACGTGAGTTAAAACAAAACTAAATTATCCAAAAATTTTAACCCTAAATGATATATAACTTTTTGAAAAAGCTAACAATAAGCAACTTTAAAAAAGGAAAAACTTTTGTAACTTGCAAATAAGCACGAAATAAGCAAAACAAAATGTGCCAGTAATTACATAAACAACCCAACAATAAGCAACTAATGACAAATAATCTAAGAAATGTCCCTACACTACACCTATTCAGGCAGCTAAGAACGAAAAATAAGCTAAGAATTTAAGAACATATCAGCAGAAAAACAAATAATACTCAGCAGTACTAACTTAATAAGTTAGTGCTGCAATCTTCAACATAGTACTGGCTAGGCTTAATAAAGCACAATGAAATAATAAATTAAGCAATTAAGCAAAACCAAATAATTTAACTACCCCTAAAGGAGCAACTCAAGCAATAAAAATAAAGCAACAATAAATAAGCTAAAGTTGTGCAAAAAATCTAAAAAAAAAACACAGATAAAATTAACTTTTAAAAAGGCAAATAAGCTTAAATAAGCTCTAAACTAAAGACAGTAAGCGAAAATGGGCTAAATCTACTCTAAAAAGCTAAACTAATCCTAAATAAGCAGAAATAATAAGCTACTAACAAAAAGGCACAAACATCACAACAGCACTAACAACACTACCAGTACTAACTAAATACACTACCAGTACTAACTAAATACACTACCAGTACTAACTTAGAGTTAGTACTGTTAGGGTAAAAGTCCAAAAGAAAACTAGCAGTACTAATTATGGGTTAGTACTGCTTGTTCCAAACAGCACTTTAAGTTTTCAAAAGTCATTTTTTTTTCTATTTCAAGCTGATTCGATCCTAAACTGTTAAAAACAAACATCAAAAACAATATCAGACACATAATAAGCAGACTTCAATCAATAATAACACTTAAAAAAGCAATAATAAATCCAAACAGTATTAACCATGAACTACCAGTACTAACAAATTACACTACCAGTACTAACTGAATACACTACCAGTACTAACTAAGAAATTCGCACAAATCACTTTTAAACTAAAAAACTAAGCAAGATAAGCACTAAACATCATAACAAAGCATAAATAAGCAACAATTCAATGGCAAATAAGCAGAAAAATAAGAGATAAACAGTTTAAGAGCATATAAAGAAGAGATACAAATGCAAAAAAAATAAAACTGCATGAAAAACATTAAGTTAAGCAAGAGCAGGCATAAACTAACAAACTAAAGCAAAAGGACATAAAAATAATCAGTTAATACTACTACTATACAGTAATAAGCAAAATATGAAAAATGAAACTTACTTTCCTCCCTTTCTATAAACAGGGATTAAAGAACCTCAATAAGATCTAAAAACCTACCCACGTTATAAATAAGCACTCCTACTGAAACCATAAGCACTTCCTTAATTTTTCGTAATCATCCAAAAGCTCAAAATGCCAAATTTCTTACTAATGAAAACCTAAAAGCTTAGACAAGTTTTTGATAAAGCTTATCCAAGACACCTTGAGTTATAAAAGCTTAGAAGAACTCATGAAAGACTTTTGAAACTTAAAGACACTTAAAACTGGAAAACGGGTTTAAAGAAGAACAAAACATGAATTTCCATTAACATTTTTAAAAAAAAAAATACAAAAACTGGTAATTTAAAGTGCCTAAAACTAACTGGAACTAAGCTATTTTTAAATACTACACCCTTTATCAAGAGGCTTACAACTGGCCCCTATTTATACAAGAACCAGGAAAATTTCTAGGTCTTTTGTATTCTTTGTAGAGAGACATCAGCTTGTGTGTTAGTGTTGTTAGTGAGCCATAAATTACCATCTATGCATCCATTTTGATAGTCCCCCAAGCAAATGATCTTGACCATTGATTACTTGCCATTTTAATTTTGCCGGATGAGGGGAGTTTGGGGATTTTCAATATTTCATTGATCCATGTGGGTTGTGGGTTATATTTTTAAATGAGTTTTTGTTTGTTTGCTGGAGGTGGAGACAATGAACAGTACTTGGTTACTTTTCTTTGGGGGAAAGAAGTTATTATTTTGTTTGTTTTTGAGGGTGCAGGGGAAAGGTTTTTAGAATTGCAAAACACGCCCTCCAAGGTTTAGGTATACATGCAATAAAGGTTCCCCTTTTGGTGGATTCCACTTTGTGGATGGCAGAAATGCCCCCTCAAAGTAATATTGAAGTTTTGCAAAGGTTAGTCCCTAAAGGGACTAACGACGGTTAAATGGGAATGTGCCTTAAGTCAGTTTGGGCATGCTAGAAATATAAAAAGGAAATTGGGGCGCTTTTTAATTAAACTACTTCACAAAAAAAGAGATAGTTTAGTTAACCTGCCACTTTTCCAAGCCCTTTTTCTAGCTTATTTCTAAAACAAAATTTCTTAATTTTAGATTTTATGTGTTAATTAGAGGTCAAATTTAATCTGTTTTTAGGTTTTAAGGTCTAGCTTATTAGTTTAGTAGCTTAAAAAGTAGCTTAAAAGTGCCTCATTATGCTGTTTGGACTGTAGTTTTTAGAAAAAGCTAATTTGGACTTCTGAGCTTATGGCTTAGTGGGATTGCTCATTCTGGATTTAGAGTTGCTTATTAAGTTTGGATTAAAGAACCTTGTAGCTTGTTTTGATTTAATTTGAGCTTATAGAAGCTTAAATGTAAAAACAGTTAAGGTATTCAAGCTTTTGAGCTCTTTTAAGCATTCTGTCACTTAATTAAGCTCTTTCCTGGCTTATTAGTTGTTTTCAGAAAAAGTCCCTTTTACAAAATTTGCTTATTTTGCTGTTCTTTAAAAGTTTCAAAAAGAAAAATCAAAAATAAAAATGTTTTGTCAAAAAGAGTGGCCACAGGTTTCGAACCTGTGACCTCTCCCTTACATACCAACGCCTCAACACACACCCTCCATACCAACTGCCCTTGGGACTTTTTCATTTATACATCCACCTTATTAATTCTTTATATTCATTTTTACTTAATAGCCTTTCAGCCCTTTTTAGCTTAATAACAGCTTATTTCAATAAGCTGTTTGTTTCCTTTTATTTTTCTTAAGTTCTAAACTATCCAAAGTACTTTTCTTAAATTTTTCATATTTTTCTAAATTAGTTTAGTATTTTTAATTAAGTTTTTAGATTAAAATCATTTTTAATTAATAATAAATAAAATAAAAACAAAAAAAATAATTCTTTTTCTGAAAATTATTTTTAGTCATTTAGAATTTTAAAAGTTTAAATTTGCATTTTTAGGGTTTAAATTTGTCATAGTTGGTTAATTAGACGCGTTTTTAATTCATGTTATCGTTTTTAGCTTAAGTCTTTAGTTGCCTAATTTGATTGTTTGCTTTAATTTGCTTTCCTTTGCGTTTTTAGGATTAAAAATCAAAATAAAAAATACTTGATATTCAAGCATCAAACAAAATACTTTTATGAAATTCAAATTCACTTCTCGTCGGGATACGACACTCGGGAAATATACTATTGTTTGTTCTCAAGCAATTTTATATTAAACGGGAAATTCTCTATATTATAACTATTTGGTATTATTTTAGGATATATATACTATTATCATATTCAAATCACACCACATCTAGTTACGCCGTAACCGTGTATTTGGAAGGAAATCTTACCCAAGATAGAGTTACGGCGTAACACCCCTTATGGTTACGCCGTAACCATGAAGATCCATAAATATGAAATGAAGATCACGTACATATGGAAATTATTTAAGGTTACGACGTAACATAATATCTGGCACGCCGCCTTGGTGAAGATTAACAAAAAGGCACGCATTCTGGAGCTTAAACGAAGACATTTGAAGATTACTATTTTGACATCCTATATGTCGTATCCATCAAGGAAGATACGGCGTATCTGTGTCTGGACTTCACTAAAGGCCACTAAGGAACAAGGATCAATACGTCGTATCCAGAGGAGTCTATAGCGCGTTATTCAAGAAGTATGACAATAAAATTTTCTGGAAGTTATTCGAACGTGAATACCGCACTCAAGGATAGACCATGATACACTGTATCGACCAAATTCTAGACCTTATAAATAGAAAACCTAAAAATGGGTTTTCAGTGTACTAAATCATATTTTTAATGCCTAAACTATAAAAGTCGATTTTCAGAAGAGAAGAAGAGTAGAAGAGGTCAAGCATAGCAATTAATTCCATAGGAAACAAATTGTAATATCCCATACTCTTGTAATCATTTAGTTTTTGGATCTCAATCGTTTAACTCGGTTTGTTTTCTTGGCTAGTTATTACTCTTGTATGTGATTATGTGTTTGAAGGCTACATACACTTCGGGTAATAAGCCATATTATAAAGTTTGAATATTTGGTTTTATTTATCTCGATTGTTTAATTTATCATTGATTGCTTGTTTATGTTTATCAGTTTTACGTGCTTATGTATGCGACCTATCATTCAACTGGATCTAGTGATACGAACCACGTAATCTAGATGTCGGGATGGCTCTTTATATAGTAATTTATACATCTAGAACAATAGAATCAAGAATAATAACCTATCTTTGCCTTTAGATTGCGAGCTCAGTTGGACCAGCAGGTGACCCTTGGGATCAACGAATACGTTCTCAATTAATTGGTAAAGACTTGGTTAGTGGACTACTAGTGTATGAATTACCTTTAAGTAGTAAGTAGGTAAATCTCTTGAGCTAAGGGTTTAACAAAATCAGCTTGCTGTAATCCCTAAGATGTGGATTATAATCAGAAATCAAGATGGCTTTAATCTGTGTAACGTTTAATTGTGCACTCTAATTCTTCGTATCTAGGTCTTAGGAAGAAGTACCGCCTAAGTCTTAAGAATGGTATGCCGCCTCGAGATAAGTAACCATATGACACAAATAAGAACTCAAACCAGCCGCTTCCTATTGGATTAATAATGGTTAATACAATTTTCTTATATTTGGTTAGACCGCTCTTTTATCTTCTGTATATTTGGCTAGACCGCTCTTTTGGCCACTTTATACTTAATTGTATGTGACTAAATACCCAAAACAAACATGCTTTGTGTGACTAAATATTACAAAAGGCCACACAAACATCAAATTCATTGTGGCGCGTGATTGGGATGAACATAGCTCACACTCAAATACAGCATTTCTTGATTTTTTACTTTAAAACCATATGGTCACAATATTAACACTTTTTGGCCACTTTATGCTTAGTTGTATGTGATAAATTATACAAAAAAACATGCGTTCGTTGGGAGAGGCGACAAAGGCTTCAAACCTTCAAAGAATTCCACCTGGAGTCCAAAGGAGATCACACTTTACTTACTGTTTGTATTTAATCGTTTAAAAATGAATATTGTAAGAATTATGAGCTTTCAATCTATGATTACTTCTATTTCTGGCTGTGTTTCCGTTACTATGAGCGGCTAAGCACTTAAAGTGCTGGCCTAGTTATGTAGTTACTATTGTTATGATGTTTGTTTCCTGTTAGATTATGGTTTCGTTAGATATTCCTTGACTATCGTGTAACCCTGGCTTTTGGTAGTACGGGTGGTTTGGACCTTGCTTGCCCTATTATTAGATTATCATGTCAATATGGGATCCATCGGGTACTAGGGAGGATCTATGACTCCATCCTTAGTGTAGGATCTAACCGGTCTCCACACTTATCACTCAAAATACTTAAAAAGCACAGAAACTCTTTTAAAGGGGCTTCATAATCTGTATAGGTTATTAGATAAGTTTTAGGAATAGTTAGGATTAATCACTGCAACCTGGATATCCTACCTCCTATACGATTTGGACTGAGTCAGAATCGCGGGAAGTATAAGATAGACTAAATATACCTATTCAAGTCTATCGACCATAGAAACCAATAATGAAACCATAGTTTAACATTGCACATGAAACCATTTTCATAACAATAGTAATGAAGTAACTAGGTTAACACGTCCTCTCTCCTGATATCTCCAACTCTTTTAATTTTCAGTAATTAATTTTATTGTTATTTATTTCAAATCAATCCAAAAATCATTTTTAAAATGTGACATTTCAAATTAAAACTTAGCTCTTGGGACGACCTCGGATTTACCATTCTATACTACCTACGATCAGGTTCTCTGCCCGTTAGTGCGTTGTCAGGTAGATCGATTTTTATAAATTTAAAACTTGATAAATTAATATTTTAAAATAAAATACGCATCAAAGCTAATTCGCCTAGTGATAGATTAGTGTAGGTCGAGAAAGGCATAACACTAACGCTAGCTCTTAAGTCAGCAAGGGCTTTTTCAAAACAAACATTATTAATATAATGAGGTAAACTAAAGCTCCCTGGGTCTTTTTCTTTTAAGGTAGGCCATCGTTGCTAGGTGTAGTCCCAATTAAATAAGCATCCGAATCTTTTAGTCCATATGATCCCTTCTATTAATCATAGCAACCGTCATAAAAAAACGACTAGGAAAGGGAATAGTCGCTTGTCTTGACTCGAAAATCAGCTTACTGTTCTGTATGCCCGATACGGCGTATCGGGTGGATCCTATACGGCGTATTAGGGTCGTATCAGTTTCAACATTAGTCGAGATCAACTTGACATGATCCCTTGGGTTTGTTTCGGTTAAACTACGTAAACTTCCAAATCCACTTTCATGTAGTACCTTGCTCATCTGCCCGATTTGAATCTCCAAAGTTTTGATCGAGGCTCCTAGATTTCTAATAGCGGCATCCGTGGAAGCTCGAATCTCCTTGATCAGGTTGGAGTTGTTTTCATGTCTTTTCACTGATTCAGTCATAAACTTGCTCAGTGATTCTTTCATTGATTGTCTTTGCTCTTTATACGAAGGATTTGCATTATTCCTTTGGTAGAATCTTAGAGTTGCTGCTTTATATTGCCCTCCTTGTGGGAATGGCACTCCGAATTGAGTGGAATATGCTTCTTTAAGTGTTTTTCCTTCTTCTTTGAGTGGATAATCCTTGGTGTAGTAAGGTCCCTTGCATAATTCGTATCACACTTGAGCATCATATACTTTTTCATTTACCTTCTTGATTTCCCTTCTAAGGTTATTAAGTTGAGCTTGTATAGTAGCTAATCCATCAGAAGTTTTAATACTTCTTGTCCTAGTAGACGTTCCATCATGCCATTTTTTAGAGTGTTCGGCCATTTCTTGGATAGCTACCTTTGCATCAGCAGCTGTCATAGTTGGTATGGCACCTTTGGAATCAAGAATTTGTCTAGTAGGTAAGATCACGTCCCGCATATACGTTAAGTAGTGTTGAGGACATCTCATCAAAAGTTCTTTGAATCTTTCCAAAGCTTGGTAAAGAGTTTCATCAGGTGCTTGTTGAAAGTTATTAATCTCCTCCATTTTCTTGGCAGTTCGTGCAAGTGGACAATATTTGCTTAAAAAATTCTTCTTCGGGGCTTCCCAAGTGATAATTTACCCACATGGTTCATTCCTTAGCCAACGACTCGTAGCTCCAGTAAGTGACATAGGGAAAGATCGAAGCATTATTTGGTCTTGAGTTATTTAAGGATGTTGAACAAATCAACAATCTCAAGAACTTTTTCAATATGTTCGTTTGCATCTTCATGATCCGAACCGCTAAAAGTGTTATCACATAGTTCCTTGATAAATTGGCCTTTTAGTTCAAAGTGAGCTTTGTCATCGATTTTAGGCCTAGCAATACCCGATCCATAGTCATATCGGGTCTTAGTCATGTATTCATCTATGGTTTCCGCCATTGCTCCTATTTCTTCTTCTTCAAACTGATCTTTAAGATTAGAAATAAGATTGAATTCCGGCGAATTCAAATAGTCAAGACTCCGTGTCTTGGATAGCTTCCTTGATGATCGGAGCACTTGCTTAGGGTTTTTGAAAGGTGTAAATAGTTCCTTAGTTGAACTTCTTGTCATGCACTACCTGAAACAAAGGATAAACAATCAGTAGAGTATGCTCGAGGAAATAAAATATAGAAAACTAAGTATGGAAACGAAATACGAAAATTAGAATCTGTTGTTGTATCAGATGATCGATACGTCGTATTCAATGAATTTGAATATGTCGTATCGATTGTTCGACCAGAACAATGTAATAAAAACTAAACTAAAATAGAAAAGATAAAACAAACAAGAACACAATTAAAACAAGCCGGAAAAATGGATAATCTGACACTAAGACTTAAAAATTAAAATTTTTACACTAATTAAATTACAATAAATCTAGATTAATTAAAATTTAGAACCAAAATACTAAATAAAAATAAAAATTAACAATTTCACTCCCCGGCAGTGGCGCCAAAAACTTGATGTGTCGTTGAGTGTAGGTATTATTTATTATCAAGTTTTACATTTATATTTTGCCGACTATATCAAAAAACAACATTAACGGGCAGTGTACCCGATCAGTTGTAGCTTCGTTGGTAAGTAGGGTGTCGATTACTAAGAGCGAGAGCATAATTTCTAAGTCTATTAGTATTTTAGTTATCTATGTTAGACTTAATCTATCTAATCTATGTCAAAACTTATGCTAAACCTAATTCTAATGGATAAGGGGGTTTTCAGTCTTGGATATACTTCCGCTACCAAAACACACGCAAGACAATAATCAAAAGATAGAAGAGCGGTCAAGCCAATTAATAGGAAACTGTACTAACCATGATTAATCAAATAAAATGTTGGTTTGTTTATATAGTGCAATGAATGACTTATTTCGAGGGTTATATCTTTCCTAGATTCAGACGGTACTTCTTTCAGAAACCTAAACACGTAGAATTCTGTCACAATTAAAAACATCCGCATAAAGTATTTTATTGGCTGATTATAATCTATCTTAGGAGATTAAAAATGGTGATCTTATTAAACCCTATCCCATCGAGACTTTACCCACTTACTGCTTAATGGCTCTTTATATTCTAGTAGTCTACTGTCTGAATCTTTACCAAGGGAATTGGAACTTTATTTGTTGATCCATGTCACCTGCTAGTCTAACTTATTCACTAAACTAATGGTAAAGATAGGTCAATATTCGTGATCCTATGATTCTAGATATATAAATTGTAATATGAAGAGCCATGCCAGTATCTAGCTAACTTGGTCGGTATCACTAGACCCAGTTGAATGATAGGCCGCATATTTAAGCACATAGACAAGTATGAATTGATAAACATAATCAATAATCAATGATAAATTAAGCAATCGATATAAACAAACCAAACATTAAATTATCATAATCATGGCTAATACCCAAGGGTATTAGCCCTTAACCATTGTATAGTATACAAGCATAATAATGAACAACCAAGGTAACCTAACCGAGTTAAACGAATGATACCAAAAATTAAACGATTATTAAGAGTATGAGAATTACAAGGTGTTTGCTATGGAATTTATCACGTTGCGAGACCTTCTTTGCTCTTATTGTCTTCTAAAATCGACTTTTGTGGCTAGGGAATCGTAAATATGATCTAGCACACCTAAAACTCGTTTTTAGGTCTTCTATTTATAGTGTCTGAAATTTCTTCTATACGCAATATTGGTTGAGGTCAATACGACGTATTGGGGGTTTTCTTGAAGTAGGGACCACGTTCAATATCTTCTAGAATATTTAATTACTCGAAATAGAATACAGCGTATGGAGATATTCTGGATACGTCGTACATGTCTTTAGTTCTTCGTGGTTTCTTGTGAAGTACATGCACAGATACGCCGTATCTTCCTTGATGGATACGGCGTATAGTATGTCAGAACGGTATTCGTTTAAGCTCCAGAATGCGTGCCTTTTAGCTAATCTTCACAAAGTACTCCATAATTACTGCAAATCTCAAATATAAATGATTAAGTACCAATTCTCACAATAATTATACAAAATGGGTAAGAATCATGGAATAAATGATGCTATAAAAGTGACGTTATTTGATGTCATCACTCCTCCCTTGCATCGTGGTGCATTGTTGGCCAGTAATATCCCTGCCGGATTGCCTTTGCCACCACCGACCTAGCCTTTAGGTGCATGTTGCATGCTCCCATGTGTATCTCCCGGATGACATAATTGGCTTGCAACGGTCCCACACATCAGAGCATGTGCATTAAATACGATCTTTTAAACAAGACCCCTTCCTCCATGACATACTGGTTTATCTTCATTCGTAACATCCTTTCTTCATTTGGGTTCCCTGACCACTTTCCTTCTTCTAGTAATTTAATAATGGGGGTCATCCAGTTATCCCCTTCTTCTTCCAGGACCGCATTTATCTCCTGCCTATCTGTTGATGAGGCTTCTAATACTTCTACTATGATTTCCTTAGTGAGGTGATTGAATGCCATTGAGGCCAGTTTACTTAACATATCTGTGTTCTGGTTTAGGTTCCGCGGTATGTTCCTGATCTTGAACTTCTACTCCTTTGCTTTTGCTAAGCAGTTGACCATATTTTTGTTACAATTTGGAGTCCACAATGAGGGATAACGATTGTATTTTCATTTTGTTTGCTATTCTTAACCCTGCCAATAATGCTTTATACTCGGCCTGGTTGTTGGTGCTGGTAAAGTTGAGTCGCAAGGCATATGCGTACTCTGTCTTCGTAGGGCTAATTAAGACTAAATCTTCCCTTGAGCATTTGATGTATAAAGCACCCATTCTTCTTTGCAGCCCGTCTGTTAGTCTACAATATATGGAGTACGCCGGGGAACTAAAGTATCATGGCCTACTGGGACATCGTTTATGAAGTCTGCTAGGACATGGCCTTTGATGGCACTGTGGGGCTCATACGTGATGTCATATGCTCCTAACTCCATATAGTATTTTGCCAATTTTCCAGAAGCCTCTGCCTTGTTTAAAATTTATTTGATTGGTTGGTATGTGATAACTTTGATGGGTTAAGCCTTGAAGTATCTTATCAGCCTCCCGGATACATGCAATAATGCCGAAGTTGCAAAGTTTTGCTTACATAGTGCACTGGGCACTACTTTCCCTTTCGCTCTGCAAGCAATACCGCACTTACTGCTTCTTTGGATGCCGCTAGGTAGACGTATAGCGTCTCCTTTGGCATCGGCGTTATAAGGAATGGTAGGTTAAGAATCATCTTTTTCAGTTCTTGGAAGGTTATCTCTGCATCTTCGGTCCACCAGTAATCGTCCTTATTTTCTTTTGTGATGTCTTTTAATGTTTCAAATAAGGGTAAGGATTTCTCGGCTGAGCAAGAAAGGAAACAATTTAATGCTGCTAATTTATCTGACAAACTCTGCATCTGACCCTAAGTTTTAGGCAACTGCATTTCTGCAATATCTTTGGTCTTATCGGGGTTGGCCCGGATACCCTCTGAAGTGACCATATATCCTAGAAACTTTCCATCCTCTACTCCAAATGAGCACTTTTTAGGGTTTAATTTCATGTTAATTTGATGACATCAAATAACGTCTGTTTTATAGCATCATTTATCCTAGCTAAATTGCTCATTCTATATTATTTTATGCATGAATTGATATTTAATTGCTTATATTGGTTATTTGCAGTAAATATCGAGCAATTGGTGAAGTTTAACTAAAAGGCGCATATTTTGGGGCTTAAACGAAGAAATCAAGAATCTGTTGTTCTGACATCTAATACACCGTATCCATCAAGGAAGATACGGCCTATCTGCGCCTGAACTTCACAAGCAACCAAGAATATATAAATACCAATATGTTGTATCCATGAAGACTTATACGCCGTATCCACTGGCGGTTCATGAAAGATTCTGGAAGATATTTATCGTGGTATGATTCGATAAATATAGTCTATATATATATATATAGTCTATATATATATATATATATAATATATATCCTAAAATACCAAATATCAAATAGTAATAAATAGTATTCCGTTTAGATATATATATATATTAAAAGTAATTTAGGCAAATCACTCTTGTGAAAGAGTGATAAGCAAATCACTAATAAAATATATTTCCAAAAAGTATTGATGAGAAAATTACCCTTAGGAAAGGATAAAGTTCAAATCATTCCCGAGTCGTTTTCCCAACGAAGTGTGAATTTGAAAATCTTGTTTCGGTTCGTGATCACGTGCTTGAATATTTGATATTTTGGATTTTGGATGCTAAAACTAATAACGCAAAGGGAAAGCATATAAAGGCGCGCTAATCTAGGAATTGAGGCAATTTAAAAACCTAACGACATTTAAAAACAATTAAAATTTAATTAATAACTAAAATTTACTAACTAGTTAGCTAAAAATGACAAATTAAAAATCTAAAAACTTAAAATGCAAATTATTTAAACTAAATGACTTAAACTATTTTTTAAAAAACAGAAAATATTTTTTTATATTTTTAAACTATTTAAAACTATTTTTAAAACTAAATAATACTAAAAATTAAACTAAAAATACTAAAATTAATTATAAAAATTTGAGAAAAAATATAAAAATACTAAAACTTATTCTAAGGGTTTACAAAGAAAAACGGATCAAAAAGCTAAAGCCAATAAGCTGTGAAAATTCATTAAGCTAAAATAAACTAAATACTAAATTGTGTATAAGAAATAAATGGAAAGTGACTTAAACGAAAAAGACCTAAGGGCGCAATGGTTAAGGTGTGTGTGTTGTGTGGGGGAGGTCACAGGTTCGAGTCCTATGACTGTCCCTTTTTGAAAAAGCTAAAGATTAAGCTTAAATAAGAGACTTTAATAAAGGAACTTATTACCAGAACTTATTAATAAGCAAGAAAAAGAAAGTTTAAAAGTGACAGTTTGCTTTTTTAAAACTTTGACATGTAGTTAAAACTGTTTGAGCTTTTTAAGACTCAATAAGCCAAAAGAAGACGAATAAGCTAGAAACAGACCCTAACCTAGTCAAAATGAGCACTAATTACTAGAAATAAGCTAACAAATTAAGCTGAAAAGTACCAAAAAACATTAAGATAGTTTGCTCTAAAAGGGACATTACCACTACTTTAAGCTAAGCTTAAGAACTATTAAGCACTAAGAAATAAGCTGAAAACTGAAAACAGATAAAGACCTAGACTTAAATGACTCAAATAATCTGGAATTAAGCACTTAAGTTTAGAAAATAAGCTAGAAGGGTAAAATGAAAATGACAGACTACTATTACCTGTTTTTGGCTTTTTTTTTGAAAATAAATGACTACTTTAAGCTTAAAATTAAGACTCAAAAACTACTTTAACCAACTAAAAACTAAAAACAGATTTAACTTAGACCACAATAAGCTAAATTAAACAAAAATTTACCTACATTAAGCTAATGTATGACCACAAATGATCTGC
>BQNB010086231.1:0-28250 GCA_026074375.1 Tanacetum coccineum | reverse complement strand
GAATTTACTAAATCACCCTTTCAACATCGACTTAATGCCATAGAATTTGGCAGATTCAACGTCATAATTAGTATGGATTGGTTGGCGAGATACCAGGCCATCATTTTTGTAATGAAAAGATCGTTCATGTTCCATTCGAGTACTGGAAGGAGATATTCCGAAAATGGCATTCAGAACTCGGTATGGTCAGTTTTGACGAACGCACCAGCGATATTTATGGATCTCATAAATCAGGTGTGCAAACCATACTTGGATAAGTTTGTGATCGCCTTTATTAATGATATATATTTATTTTTCAAAGAACACGAAGAACATCTTAAGGCAATTCTAGAATTTCTTAAGAAGGAGGAATTGTATGCCAAATTTTCTAAGTGTGAATCCTGGATTTCCAAAGTACAGTTCCTCGGTCACGTGATTTGTAGTCAAGGCATTCACGTGGACCCCGCCAAGATCGAATCCATAAAAGATTGGGCATCTCCTAAGACATCGACGGAGATTCGTCAATTGTTAGGTCTTGCCGGTTATCACTGAAAATTCATCGAAGGATTTTTGAAGATTGCCAAACCAATGACCAAGCTCACTCAGAAGAAGGTCAAGTTTGAGTGGGGTGACAAACAAGAAACAACGTTCCAATTGTTGAAGCAGAAGTTGTGTAGTGCACCAATTCTGGCTTTACCGGAAGGAAGCGAAGATTTTATCGTATACTGCGATGCTTCGATCAAAGGTTTGGGCGCTGTGTTGATGAAAAGAGAGAAGGTGATTGCTTATGCATCACGCCAACTGAAAATTCATGAGAAGAACTATACGACTCATGATTTGGAACTTGGAGCGGTAGTGTTTTCTCTGAAACTCTAGAGACACTATTTGTACGGAACCAAGTGTACGGTGTTCACGGATCACAAGAGTCTACAACACATTCTTAATCAAAAGGAGCTGAATATGAGGCAACGTCGTTGGTTAGAATTGCTTAGTGATTACGATTGCGAGATTCGTTATCACCTAGGGAAAGCAAATGTTGTCGCTGACGCCTTGAGCAGGAAGGAACGAGAGCCACCATTAAGGGTTCGAGCCTTAGTCATGACTATAGGTTTGAATCTCCCCAAACAAATTTTGGATGCTCAGACTGAAGCACGAAAACCAGAGAACATCAAGAACGAAGATGTTGGAGGTATGTTGCTTGAAAATTCTAAGGATCCAGAGAAATTTAGAACAGAAAAGTTGGAACCCCGTACGGATGGAACTCTATGCTTCAATAACATGAGTTAGTTACCATGTTATGGAAATTTGAGGACTGTGATCATGCACGAGTCCCACAAGTCAAAATACTCTATCCATCCCGGTTCTGACAAGATGTATTAGGACATGAAGAAGCTATATTGGTGGCCCAATATGAAAGCCGACATCACCACCTATGTTAGTAAATGTCTGACGTGTGCCAAGGTCAAGGCAGAACATCAAAGGCCATCAGGATTGTTGGTATAACCCGATATACCTCAATGGAAGTGGGACACCATCACTATGGATTTTGTCATGAAGCTTTCTAAGTAGTCACAAGGCTACGACACCATTTGGGTGATTATCGACCGACTCACTAAGTCCGCAATCTTTGTACCATTAAGGATATACCCTGATACCATGGATAAACCCTGCAAGAAAGTTACCTAAAGAGGTGTCACGGAGGAATGGAATACCTCTCTCGATAATTGTGATTCGTGCCCTAGGTTTCAGCATCAAATTTCAGAGGTCACTTCAGAATGCTTTGGGTACTAGCCTGGATAATGAGTACTGTAACTCGTACCAACCACAAATAGACAAAAAATGAGAGACTCTTCAAACTCTCAGAGGATATATAGCGTGCTTGTGCAATCGACTTTGGAAAGGGTGGGCTTTAACCATTTCGCATTAGTCTAAGTTCTCATATAACAATAGATATCACGCTAGCATCAAGGCTGCACCATTTGAAGCACTTTATGGTCGAAAGTGTCGTTCACCCGTTTGTTGGGCCGAGGTTGGAGAAGTTCAACTCACTGGTCCAGAAATAGTGCAAGAAACAACTAAGAAGATCGCTCAAATCAAGCAGAGAATGAAGTTGCTCGCGATCGACAAAAGAGTTATGCGAATTGGTATGCGTTTAATTACACATACCTTTTACCTTTAAAATCGACCCTAAACGGCCAAAAACGCACATAAATGCCATAAATATGCCTGTTTTTGTGTTTATACTGTGCAGGTACCGGATATTCACTAAAGGACAAAAACAAAGCTAAAACGGACAAAACCGAGCACGGATTTGGAAAGAGCGCAAAAAACTGAGGTCAAGGGTTCAAAAGGATTGAAAACGGAGCTAAAACAAAAATTCCCGGATCGACTCGACGACGTTTGTGCAATTAATGAAGTCAAGACGAAGTCAAAGTCAACCCCGGGATATGGCGTTGAAAAGGGCATCTAAAACCGAACCCGAAAACCTAATCGTTAAAAGTGGGCCCACCCGTACCCACCTAGTGGGCCCGGATCAGCCCACTTTAACTATTATCCATTAAAAGCCCAAAACCCCTTTATACATATCCTTACCCGGCCCAACATCATGGCCCAATATCCACCTATAACTCGGTTAGTCCATTAGGACTGTCCCTGCAATTACACAATACTCCCTCAGGGACTATTATTGCCAAAATCCCTAATATTCACCCACCACAAGGACTACTTTTGCAACAAACTAATACACTTTTGGGGACTAAATTTGCCAACCACCAAAACTCATCCCCTGCCCCAATTTAAAACAGACATAAACCCTAACTCCCAAATCTTTCCCGCCAAAATGTACTGCACATCTTCCCCACCCACGTGACACTGTAGCTACCCTCCAAAAACATCACCCTCTCAAACCCCACACCTCACCCCACCTCTAACATACACGTTGGCAATCCTAAAGGTGTTCATTGGACGATTAATATCAAGGGTTGAGATTTATGGATTGGGGGACAAGACTAATTGATGGCCAGGATTGGGTCTTTGAGCTCTCTCACAACACAAACACAAGAAGCACAACAAGAAGACCCGGGACATCTATAAAAGAGAAAAAAAAGATGAACAGTGGAGAGCTAGTTTTTATGTAGGAGTAGAGTATTGTAATTTTAATGTTTTTAATTCTGTCAATTTAAACTTTAAGCTTTGTAATCTTTTACTCTTTTAATGGAAATTTAAACTTTATGCAAAATTGTCCTTACTATCTTCAACTGCTTATTTTGCTTCCTTAAGCTTATTGATGCTTGTTTGTCCTGACATACTTGCCCCTTTGTGTGTTTAGCTTATTCAATATCTGGTTGTCCAAAATTTTCATTAATACAGTTTATTTTGTAGTTCAAAATGTCAAAATCTCTTTTTAAGGGGTGTTTGGGTTAAGCCCAAAACGGGTCAAAAGGGAAATAGTATGGGTTGGGATCACAACTTAGTTTTAGCTTAAGTATATAAAGCTCATCTAAGTGATGTTTTAAAAGTTTTAAGTTTCAAAACTGTTTTTCCAAAATCATTTTTTAGCTATTTTCAAACTGTTGGTTTCTAAAAAGGTATACAATGGCTTATTTTAAAATAAGCCTTTGTATACTTTGAGTTTTAAGTGTCAAAGAACATAGTGCATGTGTGTCTAAACAAGTGTGGTAAAAAACTAAAAGCTTTAAGGTCCACTCACATTATGAACTTACGTTTAGTAAAGTCAAAACTGTCAAAAAAAGGTTTAAGTGTAAATGTTTTAAAGTCAAAAAGCCCTCCCATTTTTTCACTTCAAAAATCAGCATGTTTTCCCTTATTTTTAGAAGCTTAAAGTTTTGAGCATCAAGCTTCACTCTAAGCTAGTTTCTTTATAATCTGTTTTAATAAAAAACCAAGTTTTTAAATTTGAGCTTATTTGACAGCTTATTTGAAGCTGTCAAATTAAGCACTCCTTGTTTTAGCCTTAAATTTCCCCTGGTGCAAAGGGGGGACTTTTAAGCCCTCTTTTCTAGTTTTCTAGTGCATTCAATCCCAAGCTTTTGACTTTTCTTAAAAGCCCATAAGCTCTTAGATAAGTGTCTTCAGTTTCTGTCCTTAGAAGGCTATTTTGATAGCTTATTCTTAAGCTAATAATAGCCCTTTGGCTGTTTTTACTTAGGCTTAGTGTAGAAATTGCTTATTTCCTTTTTAGCTTATTAGGAGCTTTTTAGATGATAGATTCTGTCCTTAGTTGATTATTAGGTGTGTTAATAACCCTTAGATAGCTTATTGCCTTTGTTCTTAGCTTATTAAGCTCTTTTTAAGCCACATTCACCCCAACAGTACTAACCCCTTAGTAGAAAACTGTTGTTGGGATATTAAGCCACCCATGGGCTTATTCACTACATTTCATAAGCTCACTTGTCTCCTAGCACTTATTTTAATTTAGTGTTTAGTTGTTGTGCTTATTTGCCCTTTGCATTGCTTATTTGAGTGCCAACAGTAGTAGCCTTTTAGCCATTTTAAGGCCTTAAGCTTAATTTAGCTTCCTGTCATATAAGCCCCTTTTAAGCTTATTTAGTTTATGCTTTTTAGAACTTAGTACTTATCTAGGATAGGTTAGGCCCCCCTTTTAGCTTATTTTCTTTAGCTTTAGCTTAATAGTCTAAAAGCCCAAAAAGCCATAAGCATTTTGCCTTTTAAGCTTAGTTAAGCTTATGTCCATTTTAAGCCCTTTTCAGCTTCTTTAGTGTTAGTTTTCAGCTCTTTAATGCTTATTTAGGATAGGGTAGTTAACCCTTTTAGCTTATTAATCTACATTCTAGCTTATTAGTTCAAAATGTCCAAAAAGACTTAAGCATTTTTAGCCTTAATACTTGTTTAAGCTTCTGTCCATCCTTAGAAGCCCATTTACAGCTTATTCATAGCTTTTCAAAAAAGGTCATAGTTTTGAAAGTTGTTAAGCTCCAAAAGCTTAACAACTTTGCTTTACAAAGTTTGTCCAAAAAAAAAGAAGGGAGATAAGGGGTGACCCGGGTGAGCAAGACTCGAACCCGGGTCTCAACCCTCAATACACCCCTCTTTTATACCATCCTTACCGCTGTGCCCTTGGGTCTTTTATGTAAGACCCTTGGGCACTTAGAAATATAAGGGGGTTTTTGGCCTTAAAGCTATAAGCTGTTTTGGGCTTATTTTCGGCTTATTTATAAGCCGAATTTTAGGTTTCTCATTTTTCGTAGGATAGTTGTAGTATAAAGTATTTTAGGTAAATTTTTTAGAATTTTTAAAAGTAGTTTAGAATTTTTTATAAGTTAATTTAGTTAAAAGTTTAAAAAATTCATAAAAAATTCAAAAATTATCAAAAAATATTTTTCTTTTTTAGAAAATTTTCTTTAGTTATATATTTCGTAGGAAAAATATAAAACTTTGTGAGGTTAATTTTCATCTTTTTATTTTTAAAGGAACGCTCGGGTGGCGTTTTTTGTCTTGACTCGTTTTTGGTCAAACGACCTCCGTTTTCAGTCTAGTCTTTTTCATTCTTCGTTATTTGTTCCCTAGAGTAGTTTAGAAGTGAAAATTTCTTCTTAGGAGTTATTTTTAACGATTTTAGTTTTCCCTTTTGTTCGGGGTCCCGTGCTCTCGATTATTAGACTAGTTTCCATTTTTTAAGATTTCTTAAACTAGTTTTTGTTTATTATTGTTTAATTTAACTTCCTGCACTCTCAAATCAATTCTCTCTTTCAAACTCAAATCTTCGACTGTATCGATCTTCCAGCACAGCCTCATTGGGGAATTAACGACCCGGGAATAGTTTATACTGCTCCTGGCTACTTTATTGATTTGTTGTTTTTTTTACTATTATATATTTTGTAATTTATTATATTATATATATAGTAAGAAATATTAACAATCAATTTTTGGCGCCGCTGCCGGGGAGGCTGTGATTCGATTTTCGTGTTCGTTTGACGATTAGTGTTTGAAGACCCTTCCCTCGTAGCTAATTTTCCTGTTGTGAATAATTTTCTTTATTATAAATAATATAAAACACAAAAATATTTTTCATTTTCTTTTATTAGTATTAGTATAATATAAAGAAAAAAAATCAAAAATATAAAAACATTATCATTAATTATCAATAAAAATCATCTTCAATATAATGCTTTCAACTGAAGCATTATCATAATAAGTTCCCGAACAAAAGATTTAAAACTTGACTTTGTGTCACTTGTGAAGTACGGGTCACCTTTAATTGATAAACAAACTATAAGAGGGGTATAAGGAGGGTTGTTCCGAGGAACTACTACCCGAAAGAAAGGTTTTTAATACTTCGCGCTTTCCCCTCCTCCGCTTCCTTTGTGCGTTTTGGGTCTTTTAAAGAGCTACCGTTAACGAGTTATTATTGGATTAAGTTGTCCCTATCTCATTTTTGTCCGTTAATAAAATATGGTTGCTAAAAAATCCCCGAAAAGCCCAAAACATAATCTCTTTTTTCTTCTTCTCCATTTAATTCTTTTTTCTTAACCCTACAATTGTTTTAATTCTTATGGCATCACTCGATCGTCCGTATCGAATCCCCTTTAACGCGATTAAGAGTTTTCGTCTTATGGAAATTGCACACAAAAGACTGAGGTTTCCAAAAGGGAGTCTTGAAGACAAAAGAATCTGTTCCCATACCCGACTTGTTCTCAACGACCCCTTAAAAATTGGAAAAATTTTGTCTTGAGTGGGTAATCACCCGTCATGGTCCTATATTGTCGACAATGTGCATCAAATACGAAAGACATGGAGGAAGTATTTCAAGACTCTCCATACACTCCAAGTCATCAATAACGATGCTAACTTGTTAATCAAGAACATTCGTTGTTCAAACAAGCCTCGTGTAAATTCTTCCAAATTCCTCCACAAATTAACCACGAATTTTGTATAGTGTGTGTGAATGTCGTTAGACGACATCTTCTGTCAACGATGCACTTGTAAGTCTTGTGGGAAAGGTGCTCATTATGGTTATAATTGTCCACCGCAAAATCCGATTGTCTCTAAACCGGAACCATGCAACAATCAAACCGTTAACGAGTTCCCACAGACTTTGCCAAGTGTTCAACCGACATCTTGTACCGGAGATGAGAATTCATTCACTTATGATTCTAAACCTAACTTTGTTGATGATTCTCCTAACGTTTTCAACCCACCTCCACAACCTCCTATGTACTCTTGTGAATTTTGCGGGAACGATGCTCGTTATGGTCACTGGTGTACACCTCAAGTTCCGTTTATCTATCCGGAACCGTGTTACAATCAAGACTTTAATTTCCCGCAAAATTTTCAAAATTTTCAGCAACAATATTCTTGTTGTGAAAATTGCGGGGGACCTCATGAAACTTACCAATGTCAACCAATGAATGAAGACTATTATCATGAGCAAAATTCTTGCTATGATTATAATTCTTTTGGTTTTGACCAATTTCAACCCCCGCAATATACCGTCAATCATCCAATCTTCAATTCCCAAAATGAGCTTCTTAATTCCCAAAATGAGTTTCTCAATACCCAAAATGAGCTTCTCAATTCTAGTAATAAGCTTATGGAACAAATGACAACCTTATGTGATTTGGTTGGTCAAGCTATACAAAAGAAGGAAGAAGAAAAGCGAATTGCGGAAGAGCAAGCGGCTGAAGATCGTTATTGGAAGATTCCCATTTGCTATGATGATGACGATGACTATACCATTGCAATCACACCCGTCTCACCAACCAAGGAGCCCGTTAACTCTCTAAGTATTTAGGGAATGACATTTGACACTATTCCGGCAACGGAATCGGACGAAGTAATAAAGTCTAGTGTTGAGAACCTTGTCCCAATCCCAAGTGAGTCCGAGGGTATTCCCGACAGTGTGTGTGATGTGCCTCTTTGTAACAATCCTACCTCTCTTGAAGCTTTCAAAGAACATTCTGAGACTATCATCGATTCCAACGATGATTCTACTTCGAGTGATGACGATTCTTATGAGAACATCGATTATGTCGATGCATCACCTCCCGATGCTGAGATCGTCAGCTTAGAGGTGGTAGAGATTGTTATCCCGGAAGTTGGAGGGATTAATACCGATATTCTTCTAACAATCAAAGACAATATCATTCGTGAAAAATTGTTGAATGTCAATCTTCTTATTGCTAACATCAAAGCATTAAAAGGTAATCCCGCTCCATCTTCCGATGTTATGACCAAGTCTTCCTCCACATCTCTTAACCTTTTCTTGGAGGAGACTAACACCTTTGATAATTCTTTAACCGAATCTTTCTGCTTTGATTTGGAAGAGAATAGTAGTGGCAGTACCACTACCCGTTCTGATTATTCTCTTCCGGATTATGAAGCTTTCTATTCTGATGACGATCATATTGAAGAAAAGAGTAGTGGCAGTACCACTACTCATGCTGATTTTTCTCAATATGATTCGTTCATCTTTGATCTTTCGATCAATCCATTTCCTCCTGCCGATAGGAGTGATTTTTATCATGAGGAGTTCGCCGATGAACTCGCTCACATCATATCTCCATCGGAGTATGATCATTTCTGCTTTAAGATTGAGCCCGAGCTGGGCAATCTTACAATGGATGTGGTGGAGGATATTTTCCCAACAAGAGAACCAAGAGTTCATGTGCCTAATGTTTTACCCACCCATCCCACCCTGGATACGGATCTCATACTTTTTAGTGAACCTCTTTTCGCTTATATTGTATGGATCTTTCTTCCATTTCTCACGTATCCAGTTGCTCCTCCATATCTTCTCTCCTGTGGGAATGAAGATACCATTTTTGACCCCGGCATCTCCATTTATCATTCTTTTATGCCGGGTATATCTCATCGGAGTGGAACTTTCATGAAATTCAATGTTTATCCAAACCACTTGAATGAAAGTCCGATGAAGATTTTATCTTCCACTTGCTCCCCCATGGACCAATGAATTCGGGGTCGAGTCAAGCTTGTGACTCGGTTAACAAAAACAAGGCGCTTCGTGGGAGGCACCCCATGCTTATCTATTCTATCTTCTTTCTATTTGCTAGTATGTGTTTTGTGTTGTGAGGAGGCTCGCCTCTACCATTATCTCGTGTTTTGTGTTTTGTATTGTCCAGGATTGCCCGGATTTTTGAAGCCTCTCGTGCTCGCGGTTTTTGTCCTTCGATCACAAGAGCTTCAAATCCTCAGCTTCATTTTGGGAATCCGATATCCTAATCTTATCGACTAACATTTTTCTTTAAGCATAGGATTTATGTAGTAACCCTTCGTAAAACATCGAGGAGGATGTTTAGTTCTAGTATGGGGGGGATCTTCGATTTGATTATGCCTGCAGCCGTTGTTTCTCACGTAATCCCGTTTTTACCACCAAAATTTCAAAAAAAAAAAAATAAATAATGAAAAAATTAAAAAAAATAAAATAAGTGTTTTGTCACAATTTTGACTTTCCTGCTGGGTAGAATAAGAGTAAATTTTGACTCGATCGAGCGTGGTTGACTCTAAGCTTGTTCCTTACATTTAGACTATTAAGCGTTCGCTGAATTACTCCGCGAAAGAAACAGAAAAATGAAAGTGTTAATTATAAGTGGGATGCTAAACAAGGATTATTTTGGAAATCCTAAGAGCTCAAGGTGTTGTAATTTGTCGCTTTTCTCCCATAAGATTCAAAACCTGATTAATCATACGTGCATACTTTTGGAAATTAAACTTAAATCAATAATTTTTTATATATTGTATAATAGCAAAAACTTAGACTTAGTTCAAATTTCTATACTTGAATTTTTCAAGACGTTTTCCAATATAAAAAAAAAATGATGAAAAATGCTAAATACGATAAAATGTGTGGTGATAAAAGTTTTTGCCCGTATCGTTAGCTTGCTCACCGATCCGATTTACAAACGCCACAAGCCTTCTAAAGAAAACCCTATAAGAATAATATTCCGATACTGATAAAAGTTGATGCAATCATGCTGCCACAAACAGATGTTGCAGCCTTCTAAAATGTCGAGGGTTACAAACTGCGTAAATAGTTTTAATATTACGTTTGAATAAAAAGAACTCTTTTGATAAATTCAAAATGGGGCTTTTGAACTTAGCTATAATATTTTATAAGCTATGTGCATACGGAAAACCTTAGAGTTTTTGAAACCTAAGGCTCCTGATCACGATAACTAGTCTCTGTGGGTGTCCAAAAGCCTGGTCACCACTTTAACCGCAAGGTTGGGATTGCCGAGAAACGAAAGTCGCTACAATGGATGATCTCCGCCTTCAAACCTCATTATTCTCTGGGGGGTCTCGTGTATTGGAACGGAAACATAGAAATGTTGCAAACATTATTCCATGTTAAAATTCAAATAAGCACATACACCTAAGATATAAATATGTACGAAGTGAGAAGGTTACAATGCAAATATGAGTAGTGTTAAGCATCTTAGCTCATAATTAACATGATATCGTTTAAGCTTGGTTGAAATAAGTGAATACAGTCGGAACGATGAATTTATCCTTTTTGGGGCATTCTCGGATCGAAATGCATCTTGTTCTATGACCCCTTAAAGTTATTAAATAACGAAAGTCAAAACGTTCTAGTTAAGTTGATTAATGAAAAATGAAAAATACAAAAAGATGTGTAGGATTAGGTGTACATATAAAAAATGGTAAAGACGGGGATTTTCAAAACTCTTGAGTCTTTAACTTCCTCGATGAACACTTAGCTACTTTTCCAAGTTATTAGTCGAGGGTGATTAAGATTCTTAGTTTTCTAAATGCTTACTTCATAGCATTGCGTGAGGACACGGCAATACCTTAGTATGGGGGATTTTGGTATGTGTTTAATTACACATACCTTTTACCTTTAAAAACAAGTTAAAATAACCAAAAACGGACTTAAAATGCCAAATATATGCTTGTTTTGCTAATTGTGTTGTGCAGGAACGGATATCTAAGAAAAGGACGAAAAACAAAGCCAAAACAACAAAACCGGACACGGAATGGAAAAGCGTGGAAAAAGACACAGTCAAGTCAAAGCCCAAGTTTGAAAAAGTCACCCAAGTCGCAACCCGATCAACCCCAAGCCAAAGTTCTAAGAAAAAAAAGTTTTGGGGACTAAACTTGTTAAATCCCTAAACTTGTTTTAAAAGAAGAAAAGAAGAAAATAAAGAGAAGGGTTAATTCTGCCAATTTGGCAAAGTTAAACCACAAGGGGCAAAACTGCCAATGGAAAGAACTTATATCTAACAAGGACGTGTACTGCAACATCCCTAATAACTCTTGGGGGGTGAAACTGCCAAGTTTTCAAACTTGTAAAAACACCAAGGACGAAAATTGCAAAGGATCTTATCACCTTGAGGACCATCTTGTCAACACCCAAAACCTACCACCCCCGAAGTTTAAAACCCTATACATCTTCGCCATCAAATTTCCGCCAACATCCAATAACTCCACCGTCTTGTCACCTTTGATTGACCTCCCACATACAACCAAAACCTTCACAAACCTTAAAACCCCACACCCTAAAATACATGGCCTAATGCCATGTTGGGCAATCCAAAATACCCACCAACAATCATCAAGGTTTGACATAACTCGACCATGGGCACCATAGGTGAATGAAGGGGCCAAGAATTGTTCTTTGGTACACTCTCACAACAAACACAAGACGTTTTTGTGTCTTCAAAGAAACACACCAAGGAGAAGAAGACAAGACGACCATGTCCCAAACCCTAGATTATTTTCTATATAAGTCTTTTGTAAGCCCTTGAGGCAAATGGTAGTTAGTTTTTAGAAATTTAGTGTTAGTCTTTAAAATTGTAACTCATTTTCAACTTTTAATTACTTTATCCTTTTTAATAAAAAGATCCTTTAGTTTGCATTTTAAATTCTTGTTCTAAGTAGCCTGTTTCTTTTAAGCTCATTTCATAAGTTTTTAATAGAACCTTTTATAACCTATGAGTAGATCATTATACAAAGACTTAAGAAAAAAATCAAAAGATAAAAAATTTACTTATGAACAAGTATGGATGAATTGAGCAATATTGGAAGTCTCATTGGTTGCTAGTTTAAGCTTAATTCTTAATCTTTGGGTAGTTTTAGAGCTCTTAGTTTCAAAAATCATGTTCAAGCAAGGGTTAAAGGTACATTTTCTTTTTAAATTTTGCTTAAGAGTTACTGTAGCAATGCTTATTAGCTTATTGACAGCTTATCTATGTCTTTTGTGCTTATTTGTGTTTAATGATGGTTAAAAATACCTTTTAGTTGCTTGTATTTCATCTTCTTGCCAAACTGCTTAAAAACTGTCTAATTTAGCTCAATCCTGTCACTAGCTTATCAGTCTTTAGAAGTGCTTATTTGTTTTGCTTTTCACATTTTTATTGCTTAAAATTGCATGATAATTAGTAGTCTTTAAAGATCTTAATCTTAAAACAGTTCTCGTGTGTTTTAAAATCATTTTTAAAATATAAAGGGGTGTTTGGGTTAAGCATGAAAACGGGTCAAAAAGGAAATGTCATGGGTTGGGGTTACATGGTTAGATTTAGCTTAAGTGTTTAAGCTTATTTAAGTCTGTTTTACTAAAGTTTTTTAGTCAAAACCTGTTTTTCAAGTTTTTACAATTGTTCTTTGAAACTGTTGGTTTAAAAAAAAGATACAATGGCTTATTTGGATAAGCCATTGTAATCTTGAGTTGTGGTTTAAAAAAGTGTGTTATTTGAGTGTCTAAATAAGCTGTCTAAAGTACTTGAGTCATTTGACTTTTTGAGTCAAAACTGCCAAAGACTTAAGTGTCATTTCTAAAAAAGAAAAAGTCCTTTTTCAAAAGCTAAAATCAACAGCTTTAAATTGTTTTTAGAAGCCTAGCTTCAAAAATTTGTGTATAAGTCACTTAAGCTTGATAAATATGTCTTAACTTTTGTTTTCATTTTAAGCTTATTTGTCAGCTTATTTTAAGCTGTCAATTAAGCTCTTTTTTTAGTATATTTACCCTGGTGCAAAAGCTTGTTTTCAAACCCATTTTTCTTGGCTTATTTGTGTTCATTAGTTTAAGTCTTTTGCTTTTATAGAAAGCCAATAAGCCCCTTTTTTTAAGCCCTAGCTTTTCAGACCTTAAGTCATCTTCTAGGTAGCTTAAAATTAAGCTCAAAGTAGGCTCTTTGACTGTTTCATTTAGTTTAGTGTAGTATATTGCTGATTTTCTTTTTCTAGCTTATTAGGAGCTTATTAGTTATAGCTTTTTATTCTATTTTACTTATTTAGCTTGGTTTTCTGTTTGTCTTAGCTTATTTTTAAATTCCTTAGCTTGTTGTGTGCTTAAAATCAAAAAATCAAGTGTCCTTAAGCCCCTTAAGTATTAAGCATACTGTTTGATAGCTTAATCTCTTTTCTGGCTTATTTAGTTGCTAGTAATTACTAAAGTTTGTTGCTTATTGCTTATCTTGTCCCCTTTGTTGCTTGTGATAGCTTATTGTGCCCTTTCCTTGCTTATTGAGTGCTAACAGCCAAGAAAAAGCCACATGGCCCTTTAAGCTTAGTTAAGCATACTGTTGATTTGATTTAGCCCTTTCTAGCTTATTTAGTTGTTACATTTTAATTCATAGTGCTTAATTAGCTTAGGTTAGATAATCCCTTTTAGCTTATTTGTTCAAATTCTAGCTTATTAGTCCAAAAAGTCAAAAAGATATAGCCACTTGAGCCTTTAAGCTAAATTTAAGCCTTCTGCCAAACAAAAAGCCCTTTTTCAGCTTATTTTTAGCTTTTCTCAAAAAGTTGTAGTTATAAAAATTGATAAGCCCAAGGTGTTTTATAAGTTTGTTTAAAAAGTTTTTCAAAAAAAAAGAAGGGAGATAAGGGGAAACCCGGGTGAGCAAGACTCGAACCCGGGTCTCTACCCTCAATACACCCCTCTTTTATACCAAGACCCTTACCGCTGTGCCCTTGGGACTTCTACGTTAGAGTCCCAAGTGGTTATTTATTTAACCTAGTTTTGACCCTTTAGCCTATAAGCTCTTTCCAGCTTATTTGGAGCTTATTTATAAGCTGAAGTTCGGGTTTCTTATTTTTCTTAGGATAGTCTTAGTGTAAAGTAATTTTAGTAATTTTTTCAGAATTTTTAAAAATAGTTTAGTATTTTTTATAATTTAATTTCGTTAAAAGTTTTAAAAATTCATAAAAAATACAAAAATTATCAAAAAAATATTTTTCTTTTTTAGAAAATTTTCTTTAGTCATAATTTACGTAGGAAAAATAGAAAGACTTTCGTAGGGTTAATTTTTCAAACTTTTGATTTTTAAAGAACGGGTCTCGGGTACGGATCTTGACTTGACTCGTTTTTGGGTCAAACGACCTCCGTTTTCAGTCTAGTCTTTTTCATTCTTCATTATTAGTCCCCTAGAGTAGTTTAGAAGTAAAAATTTCTTTGTAGGATTAATTTTTAAGATTTTAGGTTTTTAACCCCTTTTTCGGGATTATGCTCTCGTTTTAGCTTAATTTCACATTTTTTAGGTTTTCTTCAATGTTTTTTGTTTGTTTTTGATTAATTTTGCTATCTGCTCTTCTTCACATCATAATATCTCATTCAAACTCCAATTTTCGACTGTATCGAGTTTCTCCTGCACTACCTCGTTGGGGATAAAACGACCGGGGGCATTTTATTTAATACTCACTCGGGTATTCATTGATTGTTTTTAAATTATACTACTATATTGTATTTATATTATATATATTTAAGGTTGCTTAGTTTTAGCATCATCAGATTTTCTGTTTTTTAACTAGTTTTGTTAAACGCGATACTCGGAAGACAACTTAAAACCAAATTAATCGACTTTTACTTCACGGTGCTCTTAAAAAAATTTCTTCTTAAGGGGTTCGAGCCGTTTTCATATGTGACACATATGGCATGGTTTTGAATCTTTAGTTCGATTTGGGTACTTTTCAAGTTCACCGGAACTTATTTATGATAATACCTCAATTGAAGGTATTATATGTTGGTGTTCGTTTACCAACTTTATGTATTTTTTTAAGGACAATTTTTTATATTTTTGATTGATTTTTTTTATATATGTTAATTATACTAAAAAGAAAAAGAAAATATTTTTTACTTTTAGGTTTTTTAATTTTTTAAAAATTTTTTGAACTATTTAACAAAAATGAACTTTCGAGGACGAAAGGATCTTCAAACCAAATCAACAAACGTAAAACAACGAAATCTTTAACACAAATCCCCGGCAGCGGCGCCAAAAATTGATATATATTTTTATACACTAATAAAATATACGATATATAATACCACAAGGAGTAATTAAGAAATTTCCCTAAGAAAATTCACTCTTAAAAAGAATATTTTTATATATTATTTATCTATTATATATATATATATATATAGTTATATATATTTAATTTTATTATATATAATATTAGACCATTCGTTTTTGTAACGGCGGAAGTATTGATAACCCCGGGTGTTTCCCCAACGCACTTGTGAATTGATAACTTGTTTTAGCTCGGATTATGATTTGAATAAGAGAAGGGTATTTTTATATTATCTTGACTATTGATATACCATCCTTCTTCTGCTGCACTTGTAATCCCAAGAAGAATGTAAGTTTCTCCATATAACTCATCTGAAATTTCTCATGTATCAACTTCTCAAATGCATTGCATAGCTCCTTCTTTGTTGAGCCAAAGATGATATCATCCACCTAAACTTGGACTAGCAAAATATCACTTTTGTACCTTTTAATGAATAAGGTCTTGTCAATTTTCCCTCTTTGAAATCCATTGTCCAACAGATATGTTGACAAGGTTTCATACCAAGCTCTAGGAGCTTGATGTAGTCCATACAGTGCTTTTTCAACCTTGTATACTCTATCAGGAAAGTCTGGATCTTCAAATCCTGGTGGTTGACATATACACCTCTTCTTCAATCTTCCCATGGAGAAAAGCACATTTTACATCCATTTGATACACCACAAAATCTTTAAATGAAGCTGATCGTTTCTGACTACACCCTTCTAAAGATATATAATATATCAATATAAAATACTTTTATAATATATAAAAATAGGAGGGTAGGAATCAAAAGATCTTAATTATAGTAATCCGGGAGTATGATTCCCAGGTCGTTATTCCCAACGAGGAATGCAATTGAAAGCCGAGAGTCGTTTTGAGAATTGATGCTTGAATGGAACAAGATTTGGATTTGATTTTCTAAATCTACGAGAAAAATAAGGCAAATGACACTAAAAACAACTAAGGGCACTAAATTTAAACTAAAAACGCAAAACAAGAATCCTAAAAACGCAACTAAATTATCAACTAAACATATAAACTCCTAAAAATTGACAAACTAGTTTCTAAACTTTTAAAATGATAAAAGAAAATTTCTAAAAAGGAATTATATTTTTTGGCTTTTTAATATTTTTTTTACGAATTAAAAACTAATTTAATCTATTAAAAATCCTAGAAAATAGCAAATTAACCCCTAAAAATTCAAAAAAATGATTTTCTACTTCAAAAAAGTCTAAAATATGATAAAAATTAAGAAAACTATTTTTAACTACTTTATTATAATTAAATATATTTTTTAAACTAATTTTAAAAGCTAAAATCAATTAAACAATCTAAAAGTGGATAAAAAATGATTTTAGTGCTTGTAAACTAAAAATATTTATTCTAAATCTAAAAACTATTTTTTTGTAATTTTCTAAAAACTTTTTCTATTTTTTATGACTTTTTAAAATTTTATATTTTGAAAAATGATTAAAAATAACAAATAAGAATGAAAAATTCTAAAAAAAACAGGAAAAGTCCTAAATGATGTAAAGAATGCAAGAAAAATAAGCTGGCTAATCCAGCTTATCAAATAAGCCCTAAAAAGCTCCTAATAAGCTGCGAAGTGACTTGGGCTTAATGGGCTTAAAACGTGTACAAATATATATTTTGTGCAAACTCTAATGGATGAGCTAATGTAGAACAATGGTTAAGAGCGGTGTGTGTAAAGCGTTGGGTTGAGGGTGTTGAGGTCCCGAGTTCGAGCCTTGCTCACTTGGGATTTCCACCTTCCCTAATGCTTTTTAAATGCCATTTTTTTTAACAACTTTTTAGAAGACTGAAAAATAAGCTATTTTAAAAAGACACTATTTTTATAAATCACAAATAAGCACACAAATACGCTAAGAAAGACGGAATAAGCCTAAATTTACTAAAACTCTAAAATGCTAACTGTTGGCCATTTTTAAGATCACATAGCAAACCTAATAGAGAAAATAAGCTAAATTTGATAATAAGCTGCACTAAATAAGCAACAAAGAACAAAAATAAGCAACCCAATAAGCCTAGAATGAGCTTATGAGCTCAGCGGTACTAACTTGTAAGTTAGTACTGCTAGCTAAACACTTAAGACTGCTAGGCTATTTTCTAACCTTAAATAAGCTAAGGCCAAAGCAAGATAAGCAAACACCATATCTCAAGGACAACCTTAAGAATGCAAATGGAACAAAATTTTAGCAAATAAGAACAATTAGGATAAGCCAGAAATTGAGCTTTTAAAAACTTTAGCAGTATCTAAACTTTTAAGTTAGTACTGCTTGTAAAACCACATTAATTGTATGCTTAGCTATAAAAGGAAAATAAGTCAATGAAATAAGAAATAGCAAAGGCAGATACTAAACCACATCTAATAAGCACTTAAGATCAAATTAAGCAAGCACAATAAGCTTAGAATGATAGAATACTCAAAAAGATATAAAACTTATGGAATTTTAAGCTAAATGCAAATAAGCTTAAATAAGCTCTAAACTAAAAGAAATAGCTAAGGGGGACTTATTACTAACCTATAATCTTACTAAACCTAGAATAAGCAAATGTAAAAAGAAGAAAAGCTTAATAACTAATGACGCATTTTGGCCAAAACTGTTAAGCCAAAAGGCCAATAGGGACTTTGCTAGGCTTAAAATAAAGCTAGCCAATAGCGATCCTTATGAACTTTTTAACCTACTAACAGATCTGACTTTAGACCTAATGACAATAAATCAACCACTCAAAAAAGTATTTTGGAAATTCAGTGATAAGCAAACAAATAGCAAATGTAAAAGCATTTTTTCAAACTTTTCAAAAACTTGGCAAATTTTTGACAGTTTTGGTAAAACACAAACCAAACAATGCAGGCTTCAAAGCTATGATCCTAACTTGTTTTAACACATGAATTAAACACCAAAAAACAACACAAAAAGCAACAATAAGCAAAAGCATAATCAAAATAAGACTAATAGAATAAGCTATAACTTAACAGTTTCAAACCACAACTCCTCAAATCCTTAAAAATGAGTTTTACTACTTAAAAACTTTAACAAACTAAACCTTAGGACTCATTTAAGCTAAGCTAAACTGACTTAAGTGCCAAATTGCAATTTTAACCCACTTTGACCCATTTAAGCAGTTAAACCAAACACCCCTTTAAAAACAGTTTTGCCTATTTTAACTTGATTACTTGATTTTTTTAATAAACAAAACTTTAAGACCAGATAATATATAAACTAAAAAGACAATATTAAGCAAGTTTAAACAGCAAATAAGCACTCAGATAAGCTAGATTAGAATATGCTATTTTATGAGCTATTTTAAGACAGAATATACGAAAACTTACACACAAGATTTTTAAACTAAAACCTAAGCATAATAAGCATTAACTAACATAAGCAAACAATAATAAGCATATATAAGCAGAAAATAAGCAGAAATAAGCACTTGAATAGTAAATAAGCTAAAAAATGAAAATGAAGATTTACAAGCACCCTTGCTCAAAACAGGGCAAACAATCAAATCTACAAGCTCTAGTTTGTCAAAAAGACAAGCTAGTGAGGTTTATAAGCTCTTCCAAGGCTAGCTTATCATCCCAAAAGCTGTGGTATTTTGAGGAGTGGTTCTTTTTAGTAATTTTTTATATTTTCATGATTAAAACAGGAAATAAAAGAGATTAAACTGTAAAATAAGGTTTGATTCAAGAGACAAAAAGTAGTGAAGGCTTTTAGGTAAGATCTAACATCGCTGCAAATCATAGCTTTCAAGGCTTGACAACTTATATAAAATGATCAAACACAATATCTTAAAAACACAAGCCTCAAACTTTTCATTAAAAACTTAAACTTTTACAAAGGAAAGGAAATACAAAATACTTTTAAAGGAAAATTACACTTAAAAATAGACTAAAAAAACTCTCCTCTACAAATGGGATAAGCCCTTTATTTATAAACCAGATGGAAGCATCTAGGTCCTTGCTTGGTTTTCTTGTGTGAGAGGATTTAGCAGCTTCAATCTTGACCTTTAATTCATCTTTGTGCTTCTTTAAATCCATCTTGGCCCTTGGATGTGTCCACGCAATCATTCCCCAATGATTGCCATGGATTGCCAGCGTGTCAATGTCAGAAACGTCATCCCTTACATCATTAAAGTTTCTAGAATGTGGGTATAACTTCAGGGTAAAGGTAATTTTTGGGATGGAAGGTGAATAGTAACAATGGAAGATTAGCGGGAAAGGCGGGTGTTTGTTTATTTGTATGCAGGGTGGAAGTTTAGGGACTTGGCAAGAACAGTCCCTCAAGGTGTGTGTTTTTATTTCATACATGGTCCTTGTGTTAGGCAATTTTGGCCCCTGATGTTTATAATTGGTTTGCATCGTTAGTCCTTAAAGGACTAACCGGAGGGGGGGGTTATAAAAGGGTGATGTTGGGCTATTTGTTTGGGCCGGGTATATAAAAAATAAAGGGCTTAGGATTTTATTTATGGTTTAAGGGTTATAAGATATAAGTGGGCTTTCCCGAGCCCACTAGGTGGGTATGGGTGGGCCCACTTTTGGCAGTTTACGTTTTCGGGTTCAGTTTTCGATGCTCATTCTGAATTCATTTCCTGGGGTTGACTTTGACTTTTTGACTTTGCTTCACGCTCTTTCCGTTCTCGTGCTCGGTTTTGTCATTTTTGGCTTTGATTTTGTCCTTTTCTTGAATATCCATTTACCTGAACAATATAAATGTAATAACATACAAATACAATGTATTTTTATAGTACGTTTTCGTCAAATTTTTTTAGTCCAATTGTAGAGGTCAAAGGTATGTAGGTGTATTAAACGCAACTAGAAGCATAACTTAAAATTAGCCCTAATTGCTTCAATTCTTGCAACAGTGGGCAAAGACTTCATCAGTAGTAACATCCCTTCTTCTTGTGTGTACCCTTGAGGCAAAAAAAAAAAACAAAAACCCATTCTTGCTTTTTTTCTTATTCACAATACCCCTTTCATCATTTTTATTCCTGGATAAACCACTTTTGTGCCTAATCGCCCTTTTCTTTTGGTAAATCCACTAAAGTACACCAAATTCTTGTAACTCGAATTGTAGAAGAATGCTTCTTCCTGATAGCCTCTATCCAGCTTGGGAATCCTTAAATTACATGAATTACCTTTTTGGTTCTCTCTTGGATATAAACGCAGCAAACAAAAAATTTTAAAGGTTATTGATGGTTTGTTCTTTGTTGAATTCAAGTACTAACAAACCCACATGTTCCTTCAAATTCTTTTGACATCTTTCTGTTGTGTAGTGATGCAAAATCCTTCCAAACACTTGGATCATAGTGGAATGATCTTTAGAATTCTTTGTAGCTGGAAGTAGGACTGACTTAGATTGTTGTAACCAAATTGTTCATGTCAGCCACTACACCATCATCTTCATCATTTCTTGTGAAGTCAAATATGCTATAATCTTCCTAGTAGACTTATTTGGATCATATGGAAGTTATTGCTTGTTTTTTACACACAATCAGCATCTACTTCATTGTGCTGGCATCATTAACATTGTTAGTTGCTTATTATACATTATCTTCCTTCTCTGCATCATTACTTTCACTACTTTTCTTAGTTCTGCTATCACGTCTTGCCTATATTTACTTGAAGGTTTGGATCCATCATCATGAGAACTCTTTGGATCTTGGGAAAATGATGGATCAGCAGTCCATAATGGTAGCAAAATGTAATCTTTGACAAGTTCTGTCTCCTTTCTAGCTTTACATGCATTATCACTTGCTTTTATACCATACATAACCATTGTCTGTTCTTACTTCAACAAATTGGCTTTAATTTCATTGTTTCATGTTAGTGCATCAATATCAAATAGCCAATCTGGTCTACTACCTACAACATTAGGTGTACTCTGACTGAACCTAATATGCAGGTTCTCTTCCACTATCCTTGTTCTACTATTGGATACTCTAAAGGCTTTACTATTCAAAGAGTATCCAACAAATAAACTATTCATACAGCTAATATAAATTTTCCTAAGTGAGCTAATGGTATTAAGAATAGTTAACAGGATACCAAAATGGTCTCATAAAATTTAAAGTTGGTGTTCTTACCATGAAAAATTTCATATGGGGTCTTGTTATGAGCTTAACTACTAATCTTTATTTTTCACCATAACAAGCTGTTATTATAATGCTTCTGCCACAAAAGTAGTCGGCCAAATTTGAATTCAGCTAGCTAGTTCCTAGCGCCTCAAATTAGTGTCCTATTTCTCCTCTCAACAACTCCATTTTGTTGAGGAGTTCTAGCTACACTAAATTGTCTCAAAATACCCTTCATCTCACAAAACTGATTCATTTCTCTATTTTTGAATTCAGTCCCATTATCACATCTAATCACCTTAACCTTGTGATCTACTAGATTTTCTATCCTCATTTTATAAAAGGACTTAAGGATGCCTATAGTCTCATCCTTAGTAGCTAGAAGAAAACTCAGTAACTACTATAATAATCTGTGCAACTTGGCAATACATTTTTTC
The DNA here is from genome assembly GCA_026074375.1 of Tanacetum coccineum. Taxonomy (NCBI): domain Eukaryota; kingdom Viridiplantae; phylum Streptophyta; class Magnoliopsida; order Asterales; family Asteraceae; genus Tanacetum; species Tanacetum coccineum. Next base: position 6,456 of record BQNB010086231.1, on the reverse strand, counting down.
TTCATATGGCTTTTTAAAGTGTGGACCAATACAAGTCCATATGCAACAATTGTAAAGGAAGACTGCTTGAGTTCTCTGTTTTGGACTTACAGAGGCTCTTTTGCTGCTTTCCCTTTTGACAAGCAACATAGGTTTGATCATTTTCAAAAAGTTTGGAAGGTAAACCTCTTACAAGATTTCCTTTAAACCATTTTTATTAGGTTTTTAAAAGTTTAAATGACCCTAGCCCTTCTATGCCAAAAAGTTTAGATTATCAAATATGTCTTTTACAAATAAGGCAAGTTAACCCTTTCCTTTTGGATCTTATGTTCTTTAAATCAAACACTATTACATATTGTTCTTTCTAGGAACTATATAATAAATCTTGTACTTCCATCAATTAACTTAAGTTTGGAGATAAAACAATACTTCTGTGTCATCTTTAAAGAAACCACTATTTCTTTTTATCACACTTTTGTAAGACACTAAAGAGATTAAACTTTAACTCTATCACAAATACCTTATTTTCAAAATTAGTTATTACTCAGTTTTAATGGTACATTTTCCTATGATTTTCCCTCCTTTGGGGTTCCCTCCAAAAGTAACAGATACTCCATCTATCTCTTCATGTCTGTAAGAATAGGACATATTCTCCCTTTCATGTGCTTGAGCATCCATATCAGATCACTCTTTGATCCTAAAATCCATTTGTGGATTGCCTGCACATTCGGATAAGAAATATCAGGTTTCTTTTGGGGACCCAAGCCATCACTAACTTGGATTTGCCTTCATGGGAATATCAATAAATAAAACTTTTTTTAGGGTGATTTGATGCACGGTTTTTGTTTAGAAACATGGTCCTAAACTTTAGTCTTTGGGTTTCCAAACCCAACAAGCTAAGGCCTTAAACTAATACATTAAAATTCTTTCCCTCTTAACAGCATTAAACTCCTGCTTTTTTGGCCCTCCTAGACAAGTATTAAATTTTTTACCACTAACAATTATTAAATCTCTTTGTTCCAATATTATTGTTTTTTGATGATGTGTTCTTATGAATGGGCTCTTAACAGTGGATTGTGCTATTTTAGATGTAAAAAATATGACCATTGGTTTTTTTAGCAGCATTCACTGTTGTTTTTGATAGTGAGCTGTAATTAACTTTTTCTAATCAGTATTAAATGTATACTGCTATTTTTTTAAAATATTTTGTCTAGCACTATTGAATTGATACTAAGCTATGAATTCATTCGTATACTCTTAGAAACGAAGTTCTGTTTTGCACAGGGGTGTAATCTTTTTAAGCAAAGCTTTGATGATTCACCCTCTTGAGCTTTGTTCCAAAAAAGGTTTTACCAATCCTTTTATTTTGAAAGTTTTTGTGGTAATTGCAATCACATGCAAAATGATCAATGCTTCCACACACATTAACATGCCTTATTAAACATCTCAAAACCGCTTCCTAGTTTTTAGAGATGTCATATTGTTCTATTGTCTATTTGTTTCGCCTCTTGGATTGTGAGGTTTTTGCCTTTATGGTTTTCAACTTGTTTAACTGGTTTCCCTAGCAGGTTTTCTCTTGTTGCATTAGGTTTGACAAAACTCTTCTTAACAATACTAGGCTTAACTGTTTTCTTCTCAGTTTTTGATTTGGAGAACTCATTTTTTCCTCACCATCTGGACATCAAATCTTCAATAATTGGGGATTCATCAGAATTTCTAACTAACCTTAGACTCTTCTTCATTAGACTTTCAGTTCTCAAACTATCATGCTTATTATCAACTCATCTAAACCTGTAAAAGACCAAATAGGTTTGGAGGCTATGAAAATTTCCTATGTAGGGACGGTAGAACTGCATTATATTTTTCTTAGCCTAAACCTTTCTTGAATGTTCAACTATCTGACAATTCTATGGCTTGTCTAAATTTTAGATGCATTTTCAAATTTATTACATTAAATTGAATGCTATCTTTTTCTTTTTGAATTTTTTTCAAGCTTCTTCCTAAGCTCTCTAATAGTTATTTCTCCTACTTCAATATCAATTTTAAGCCATTAATGTTTTCTACATAAACAGACTCGTTCTTTTTATAAAATTCAAGTTTTTCTTCCATTGATTCTAAACCTGTTTTGTAACCTAAAACCATTAAACAGTTTCCATATAAAGATTTTGAACAATTTAAATCATTGGATACCTTTGAGTAAGAACTTAAATTTTGTGAGGTAAAAGCCATGAGTGCTATAATTAGGTCATTCTTTGCCATGATCACCCCTCCAAAGTCATATCCACCATGACCATCCTTGACACCACTAAGACTGTGGGAAGTAGTTGTTTCCATAGCACACTACCTTCTTGGACTCCTTGTTCTTTGTTGTCTTGATTTTCTTAGAGCTCTGCAACTTCCCTAGCAAAATGTCCCCTCTTGTGGCAGTTGTAGCACTCCGCTTTGGACTTATCAAAACCAATAGTCTCATTGCCATTAACAGTAAGCTTCCTTCCTGTATTCTTCAAAACACTTCTACCCTCATAGTCAACATCGCCATTTGCCATCTTAAATCCATATCTTCTATGTCAATCAGGATGGAATTTGTTTGCAATTACTAATGTGCAAGTTGTGGGACTATTTAGTTTTGACTAGAAAGAAGGAGATGAACAAATAACAACTTCACTCAGTTATCATTATTTGTAAAGTTAGCAGGATTAGCTTGAGTGCTTGACAGTAGAAGAAACTCCATGAGCAGTATTAACTACTTCATTAGTGTTGTTAGTGTTGTTATTTGAAGAGGTCACAAAGCATGTTCTGTGTGCTTTGAACTTGAGCTAGACCATTCCTTTTAACTTTTTGGTTCTTTTGAGGTTGTTATTAGAGAATCATACATGCTCATTGTTTCTTAACCCAGCTGTATTCATCACACAACAACATGTGTGTTCCATTAGGTGACATGTTGGCTTAATAAACTTTTGATTTACATCTTCTTGTGAAGATTTTCATCCAAAAGCTTCAACTGACTCACATGCATGAAGCCTATCAAAAGTTTTTGATTCTAGCATCACTATGATGCTTGGAGTAGTGAAGTTTTCATATTTACTGCTATCTGAGATTTCTTTGAGTCCTTCTTAGTGTAGCTGCATTTCCCCACCAATTCTCTTTTAGAAGATCCAGCAACTGTTAGCTTCCTTTATAGAGTTAAACTTTAACTGATGTTCTTTGAATGCAATAATTATAGTATTTCTAGCCTTTAATTCTATATATTCTTGAGCTTATCTTTGCAGTGTAATAGGCATCAATGTTGTAACACCTTCCACAACTTGTGTTTTTGGCAAGGTTGCACCATTCCTCATATGACTTCCCACGTGCATAGTCTATCATCTGGATGTATTGTTCAATCCTCATCCTCCATAACTCAAACTCACCGGGTTCGAGAATGGGAACTTTAGATGCACCACCATGTGTGGAAGATGAATCTTGTTCCATATCTTCTTAGCCAAGATCTTGTGTACCAAAAACAATTTCTTCGAGATCACAGCTTCTCAACAAGCTTTGATACCACTTGTTGATCCCACTTTAATAGATCGAATTCCTTAATCTTGTATAAGGATTAGTTATATTAGATAAATCTAACACAACCTTTAATTGAAACTTGAATGGTATTTAATGATTTATGCGGGAATTATAATCTTTAACTATAAGAAGAACTATCAATGAAACAATATTTATTGATTATTTAAATTTAACAAACTTAAAGATCCTATATTTATAATAATACTGAATACTCTCTAAAGTATTAGGGTTACAAAGATCTTGAAGCTATGATAATTCTATAAATGACCCATTTTGATACTCTATGAAGACTATTGGTATTGGTATGGTAATCAATCTCTATGCCCTAGGACCTCCTTTTATACACCAAGGAGTCCTAAACGGCTTACAATACTTTCCTAAGAATATCAAATCTTTTAAACAAATAAGTTATACATATCTTTTACCAAAATATCTCATACAAATCACATAAGCAATACTAACTAACTCAGTTGTACTAACTTCTTCACTAACAGCATTAACTCCTTCAACAACATTAACTTTGTACTAACAGTAGTAACTTCTGTACTAGCAGTAGTAACTACTTAGCATATTTTCCAGTCTTTATCTCTAAGCAGTCTTAACTTCCACTAACAGTAGTAACTTCCTCTTAGCAGTAGTAACTTCCTCTAGCAGTAGTAACTACTTAGCATATTTTCCAGTCTTTATCTCTAAGCAGTCTTAACTTCCACTAACAGTAGTAACTTCCTCTTAGCAGTAGTAACTTCCTCTAGCAGTAGTAACTTTGTACTGGCAGTTGTAACTTCACCAGCAGTCTTAAACACTTAGAATAATTTTCATTGAAATTCTCCAGCAGCACTAACTTTGACTGAGCAGCATTAACATCAATAAGAGCAGCAGTAACTCCAAACAACATCAAGAAGACTTTTAATCCCAACAATCCTCCCCTAAACTTGATATTTATCTCCAAAATCATTAAGTTTCTTCATTTAAAAGTTTCATAATCACCAGGAGGATGCTTCCAAACACTTCATTGATTTTTAAGTTGTTTTGTGAGAAGTTTAAGAAGTTGATATGCCATTTCACTAAAATAATCAACCTGAAGCTTCTTGTTCAGCATATATGTAATTGTAGGTGGTGTAAGGGGATATCTTTTTTCTACCAGCATGTAAATCATTCTAGATTGCAAACTCAAGCAATGCACTCCACATGAGTCAAATAGCTTCCAGCTCAAAACTTTGTACCTTTGTTGCAACTTCCAGATTTCATCTTCTACATGTGGTTCAAACATATTTTTCAATCTTCTCATAGCAGCAAATCCATATCCTTTATTGGTCGTGTTGATCCATATTTAGCTTTTACCAACTTGTACAAATCTTCCAAGTCTTCGCTACTAAAAATTTTAAGCATAAGACTAAAGACTCTGTACATTTGAGACTTTCCATCAGCTCTTACTATTTGATAATAGCTTTTCTTTCCTTCTTTATGGATCTTCCAGTCAACAATGGTTGGAGGCTTAGTAGCTAAAGGTACAACATCAATTGTAACCTCTTCTTTATCTGAAATGACTTTCATTAGACTTTGAAGCTTTGCAGTATTTTTATCCTCATCCACCTTCTGCTTCTTAGTACTCTCTTGTTCTAACTCTTCTCCTGCTCTCTTTGAACTACCTTTCACCAAGTCTGTTCTGAAGTCAACAAATGTATTCACCCTTTTGAAAGCTTTGTCAAACATCTTCTGAATAGAATCAAAAGATTTGTTCTTCAAGTCTTTGAGCTTCTTTCCTTCCATATTCTTTAGGTAAGTACACATGATTTTTCTTTTTTGAGCTTATGTTGGTGGTTTATTCCTCTTCTCCTATGCTCTTTTAGCTGCAAAGTATTTTCTTCTTTGCTCTAGGAGTTCTTTAAACAATGTGGCTTTTTGTTCAAATGTAAACTGCTCTTGTTCTTCAGCTTGCAGTCTTTCAGCCAATTCATGATCAGCCTTAATCTTAGCCTGAATATCATCACATACTTCAGTCAAGCCAACATTGGCTTCATCCTTCTCCCTTGCAAGTCTCTCTTCTTTATCAAACTCAGCGTGTAATCTTTTAGCTTCTTCTTCATCAAGCATGATTTGAACTTTTTCTTCATAGGCTTCACATGTTATTCTACCATTATTCCTTTACCCTTGTCCCGTGATGGTTGTGAAGAAATTGTTATTGTTGTTGCTGTAGATTTACCTGGCTCTTGAAAAACAATCCCTTTCACCTTAGGTTTTGAAGTTTTTAATGCTTCAAGTGCTTGAGCCAAAGTAAGTTCTTCAGTAGTTATTGTTTCAGTTGTTGCAGCAGTACTAACTTGAGCAACATCAACTACTTCTTCAACAACATTTTCATTTTGTCACACCCCCAGACGGGGCCTGGACGGAATACGTGTCCGAAGGTGTGACGTCATAACAACCCGATCACAAAGCAATAAAGAACGACCACTAATCATAGATGTTTTAAAATAAGTTTACTCGTTGCATAACAGAAAAAAAATTTAAGTTTTACAACCCATAATATTTAAGTTAGGTGTAGCGGAAGCATAACAAAGTTTTGATAAAGACAACAAGTAAATAATAGATAAGCCTTGAAATTGGCGAAGTCACATAACACATAGACTCCATATAGCATCAAGAATCAATCCAAGCTAGGCACCTGAGAAAACATGTTTAAAACGTCAACATAATGTTGGTGAATTCATAGGTTTAAGTTAATACAAGAGTGGACCACAAGATTTCAAAACGTATGCGACTACTATAACAGATACAGCATCACATAAAAAGTATTTACTGTTGCGCTAAGCTCATGACACTGAAGCTAATAATCAACAGGGCATGTTACATCCTGTCGCATAGTATTCCTGCCCTTAACCGGTGTCCCAAACCAAAGACCACCATAATGCACAATCGACA
>BQNB010086230.1:0-25137 GCA_026074375.1 Tanacetum coccineum | reverse complement strand
TTGGCAGTTTTTTTTGTCTGTTTTTGGTCATTTAAGCTCGTTTTTAGAGGTAAAAGATATGTGTAATTAAGCACTTATCAGTAACAAATGCAACCAAAGATGTGAAGATGTTTTATTGAAGGTTTCCTGTCATTAATGATGTGATACGCTATCTTTCCATGAGTCGATATAATGATTGATCTGTTTTGAGTATAGCATGCGGTTGCAACTGCTTCAGCCCAAAATGATAATGGAAGCTTAGAAGCTGAGAGCATTGTTCGAGCAGCCTCAACAAGAGTGCGGTTCCGTCTTTCGACAACGCCGTTCTGTTCAGGTGTTCGAGGAGTGGAAGTCTGATGTTCAATGCCTTCTTCTTTGAAATAAGCATGGAGTGTCTTGTTCAAGAACTCTGTGCCTCTGTCAGTACGGACACTAATAACTTGAGCTTGAAGATTGCGTTGAATCATCGTGAGAAAGTCTTTGAGAACTTCTGGTGTTTCATCCTTGGATCGTAGAAAAAGAGTCCAAGTGTATCTTGAATAGTCATCAACAATCACCAGAATATATTTCTTCCCATTTATGCTTGCAACCCGCATTGGACCACACAAGTCCATGTGAAGCAAATTCAGCCTTCCTTTGGAACTTGGAACAACTTTTGACTTAAATGAGCTTCTTTTTGCTTTACTCATTTCACAAGACGAACAAAGTTGATCCTTGACATATTTCAACTTAGGTAAGCCTGTCACAATATCTTTCTTTGAGAGTAAGGTGATGTAATCGAAGTTAAGATGAGAAAGTCTTCGATGCCATAACCATGCTTGAGTTGGTGAAGCTTTAGCCATGAAACAGATTGGAGTTGATGAAGTTGTTTCTTGAAGAGATATTGTGTAGAGATCGGATCCACGATTACCAGTTAGTAAATCGTTTCCCTGAAGATCTCTCACAAAACAAGTAGATTTCCTGAAAGCAACCTCCAAATCCGCATCACAGAATTGACCAACCGAGAATTGGAGCAAATTGATTCAGATCTCCATAACCAAGAATTGGAGCAAATTGATCATTTCCAAAACGAACAGTACCCAGAAATTTCTCTACAAAGTTACACAACAGCTTGAGATTGCCCGTCATGTGCTTTGTGCATCCAGAGTCAACAATGAATAGGATGAGTTGTACAATCTGCAAGAGAATTAGAGGACGATGGAACATTGGACAAATTCGATCCTAAGGAATTTGATATCTTCAAGACATTAGTAATCCTAGAGTAAATGTCTATAGTGGGACTAATACTTGTTGATACATCCTCTTTCCTGATTTTAGGCATCCATATCTTTTTGGTCCTATGTGGCTTTTGTGTCCATTTATATCCTGATGGACATTTCTTAGCTATCCACCATTTCCATTCCTGATTTGTATTCTCATATAACTCCTTATAGTAACTCTTGGATTTCTGAATAGTGGTATCTGATGCAACTGTTTTCTTATGGGGTGTTGCAACAGATTTGTTCGTTTTTCTCTTGGGTTTACTAACACTAATAGGCACTACATTAGGCTTCTTAGTTCTAGCGTTCACGTCATTCAAGTATCTAGAAACACAAGCATCATGATTAGAATTAAACACACATTTTCCACATTCAGCACAAACAGCATTCACATTCGACGTTTTGAATTTGAAACTGTCCATTACACGCAGTTACATACATTGGTTTCTTTAAATATTAGAAATCCTATGAAGGTCGTCTCGTCCTTCTTTTTTAAACTTCACTTGACATTGTTTGGCACGACCGATCTTTATCTGAAGCACTTAAGCCGTGGTCTGCTAACACTAATAGGTGAGTTACTCCTAAGGGGATTTAGACACGTGAGGATTAGTATTCCTAGAAGCATGAGGCAACTGTGGTTCTCTGTTTTGTGTTGTGGTAGTGGCAATTCTATACATTCCTGGTTTAAGCACATTCGAGTGTATTTCTGCTTGTTTTCTATTCTGAGGCAAATTCTGTTGAGTGACTTGTTTAAACAAACCATCCGACACATTAGTTTTATTAACCGACTGTTTCGTTTGAAAACTTCTCATTTTAGGAGAATTTGAAAAAGGAGTCGGTTTTCCTAAAATATGGTTGGAATCCCGTTTTTTTTGCATTTGGTTGTCGAACAACAGATGGTTTATCAAACTGAGTTTCCACAGACTTTCCTTTTGTTACCAGAATGAGTTTCTTTAACTCATTTATCACCATGTTCTTGTCTTGCATTTGAGCTTTCAAATCTTGTATTTCATGATATTGTTCACGTTCTTTTCAAAATACATTTGAAGCATTTTCTTTGCAAACTGGGTTGTTTTTCATCTGTTCTTTACAATGTTGTAAAGAAAGTTCAAGAGAAATCGAGTGTTTTTCAAGTTTAGCAAAACTCTTTAAAAGCTTATACTGAACTTCGGTATTAATCAATTCAGTTTGTTTTCGACAGTTTTGTACAAGACATTCACATTCTTGTGACTTATGACGATACATTGCATTGGCAATTCAGTATGAGCCTTAATTCAGACAAAAATGCAAATATGAACATAATAAACATCTTTAGACACACACCTCTTCAAGAAGTAGATCATACATATTTGAAAAATCAGCCTTCTCATATTCAAGTTCGTCAATCTCTTTTTCAAGGGATTTAACGTACTCAAAAACTTCATGCATTTCCGTTTAAGTTCATGTTCAAAACGAAAGCTATCATTTTGTGATTTTATGGAAAGAGGCATTAGAAAGGTTTTTATCAAAAGTTCCATATCATGAGCAGTTGGTACGCGAAAATAATCACTAGTATGTTTAAACCAAGTTTGATCAACAATTTCCCTAAATTGATTGATGTTAAATGTCATTTCGTTAAAAACTTGTCTACTTTTACTAATGGATTTTGAAACGGGTAGAAAGGCAACGTTTTTAGCAATGTTTGGTTTTGTTCTAACAAACGGTTTTCTCCACATTGTCTTCCTAACTTCTTTTGCGCGTTCCAACTGATAAAGATACTCCAGTGAGGGTCCTTTAAAAATTTCATAAAGACTATTCTGATTAGTGTAATCATATGGTTTAACATAATCTTTATTCAATTTTGATCTACTCTCGTTATCAAGAGTCATGGTCTCTTCCCTTTCAGGGGCAAATCTGTTTGCAGGATCAGAAGTATCATATGGGATCTCATACAAACAGGGCTTTTCAGATTGAGCTTTCTTGAGGTACCTTGGATTGGCAAAGGTTAGTCTACCATTATATGTCGCACATTTGGGTGCTAACATATGAATGGTCTGAATTGACTGATTACGAGTATAAACAATTTCGTTCAAAAACTTTAACTGTTTGTCCATTTCAATCATCTTGTCAATATCTTTTTCTGTTAGGAAAATATTGTAAACAGACTTAATACTGTTAGTATTAAAGTTAAGTCTGTTAGTCATAGTTAGTACTGATAGAAAATAGTTAGTACTGTTAGTAATAGAAGTTAAGTCTGGTATAGCAAGTTAAGTCTGCCAGCATTAACTTAAGTCTGGCAGTATAAAAGTTAATACTGCTGGGTCATCTTGTTAAGTCTGGTTGTGATTATAGTAATAGTTATCTCTTAGCGTTAATATAGGAAGAGATAAGTATTATCTCTTAACGCGTTTAGGGTTCCTTAAGATTATAAAAGGAACGTAGTATAGTATTGTAACATATCAGTTGATTGAGCAGTTGCAATCAAATAGTAATAGTAATAGCAAATTCTAGTATTTGTTCTTGTGTTCATCTTGGTATAAATATTGGTATTCCGCGTCAATATTTGTATTCACGGTTATTGTCTCTCATAGTTTCTTTGGATTTATTCAGAGAACTATAAGTCGTTTAAGGCTCATTTAGATCCTGTGAATAAGGACCTACAAGTGGTATCAGAGCCACCAAGGGGACTTTACACAAGTTTGAACAAAGATCAAAAACCTATATTCCACTAAATCAAGTAGTCATGTCTGCCAACGATGATTTCTCTCTTCATGATGATGAGGAACTTTCTCTTCATGATGATGCATCTTTGGCTGGATCTGTACCAGCATCCAACAAAGGAGATGCTCCTGCTAAACCACCACAAATACACTTTCAAATATCAAACTGCCTGTCCTTCAAAAGGATGATTATGATACGTGGGCGATGGAGATGGAACATTATCTTGAGTATATAGATAATGAGGTTTGGAAAGTAATTCAGAATGGAAACTCGAAGAAGCGTGTCACCAAAGGCAAGGATGGTGTTTACAGGATACTTCCTCCAACCACACAGGCAGAACAGGTTGCTGATGAAAAAGAAAGGAAAGCTAGAACATTACTGCTAATGGCTGTTCCAAAAGATCATCTCAGACGTTTTCATGGCATGGATGATGCCAAAGAGATCTGGGCAGCTATCAAGACAAGGTTTGGTGGAAATGCAAACTCAAAGAAAATGCAAAAAGCTGTTTTAAAACAACAGTTTGAAGCATTTACTATATCTTCTAAGGAAAGTTTGGAGAAAGGGTATGATAGGTTTCAAAAACTTCTATCACAGTTGGATGCCCTTGGTGCTAGTGTGTCAGATGAAGATGCAAATCACAAGTTCTTGAGGTCCCTTCCTCCTGCGTGGGACAGTTTAGCTATGACAATGAGAACGAAGGGGGGGGGGGGACCCCCGAACGAAGAAGAATATTGACACACTGTCAATAGATGATTTATACAATAATCTGAGTGTCTTTGAACAAGACATTCAAAAGACATCATCATCTTCTCTTGCATCTGATAATGTGGCTTTTCTATCACAAGCTAAAGCCTCATCAAGCAAGCATAAGCCAAGTCACAACTCAGGAAGTTATAGTTCTCACCATAGTTCTTACACCACTTCCTCTTCCAAAGCAACACCAACTGCTACTCCTGGTCTTGCTGATGAAGTTATCCATTCCTTTCTAGCCACAAATGCTGATGATGTGGATTTGATACATGAAGACCTAGATCAAATTGATGATCTGGATTTGGAAGAGATGGATATAAATTGGCAAATTGCTATGACTGCCATCAAGATAAAGAAGTTCTACAAGAAGACAGGTAGAAGGCCAAGAGTGGATGGAAAAATGCATGTGGCATTTGATAAGAGAAAAGTTGAATGTTTCAATTGTCACAATACTGGACATTTTGCTAGGGAGTGCAAGTTTAAAGGTACAAAAGATGGAAGCAGGCAGGAAGCAAGTAGAGGTCAAGATTTCAAGCCAGTGAGAACTGAAAAGGAAGCCTTGATGACCATTGATGAAGGTCAAATCAATTGGGTAGAGCAGACTACAGATGAGGAAATCAATCATGCTCTAATGGCTTTCACTGTGAATAATGAGGTATCAATGTGCTCTAAATTGTGTTTAGATTCATATAATGCTCTTAAAGCTAAGTATGATGAATTACAATCTGAATTTGGTGACCAAGAAGCTGCCTTAACTGCCCATAAGATAGGTCTTAAGAAAGTAGAAGCTCAGCTTAAAGCCTCCCACAAACAACAAATTTCCTTAAATGAAAAATTACATTTTCAAGCTAATCAAATTTTTGAAAAAGATGAAAAGTTGAAAAAGTATAGAAGAATAGGAATGAAAGCTGTCAAAGATAAAGATGCTTTACAAAAAATTGTTGATTCTTGGTTTGCATCCTCTAAAAATCTTTGGAAGCTTATTGATTGTGGGATGAGCTCAACTGTTAAGCTAGGGTTAGGATATAGCATAAAATCTAATGCTGAGGTCCTAAGTTATGAGGAAGAGATGGATAGAGGTATTTTTGCCAGCATTAGGGAAACTGATCCAGGATATCATGACATTCCACTGTACAGCAGATTTAAACAAGTAGAGTATAAAGGTGTCCCCCATCCTCTTAGTGGTGACTATACCCCTAGGGAACAGGAGGACATAGATGATTCTCTGTATGAGTATGGCAAATATGGACCTCAACCTCAAACTCCTAGTCCTACAGTGTCTAATGCTAGTTCCATTGTTTTCTCAACCTGTCAATCCAATGATAGAAATGCCAATCATGGGACTCTATCTAAAGTGCCTACACCCACACAGACAGTTGACCCTAGTTGTGCACAGCATGTAAAACACCCACACAGACAGTTGACCCTAGTTGTGCACAGCATGTAAAACCTCCTAGGCAACCAATTAGGACACCAGTGTCGGCCTTTGGAATATGACTCTAAAGGTGGAAGAAGAATCTCAGGATAAAGGAATCATTAAAGAATCTTGCTTAGATTTTGATGAAAGTTTAGCTATGTGGAAGAGCTCAAGTTTAATCTCTTATCTGTTCTCAAATCTAGTGATAAAGAAGCCAATGTTCTCTTCACCAGATAAAGAATGTCTTATCCTATCTCCAAAGTTCAAGTTTGTTGTGAAGGATTTGGTAATTCTTAGAGTCCCACTAGAAAGAATGATGTCTCATAGTTGGATCTAAAGAATATTATTCCCTCTGGTGGAATCTCTTGTTTGGTTGCAAAAAGCAACAGAGATGAAACTGTACTATGGCACAGATGACTGGGGCATGTCAACTTCAAAAATATCAACAAGGTTCGGTTAAGGCAATATGGTTATGGGGTTTACCTTCAAAGGACATTCAAGCTTGAATCACTCATGTTTGACATGTAGAAAGGGAAAACAGCACAGGGCATTATTGCAAGCAGATTGAGGATAGAATGTCAAAGAACCCTTTGAATTGCTCACTAGGACTTATTTGGACCTGTTTAGTAGAGAGTTATAAACAAGAAAAGTTACTGCTTGGTGGTCACTGATGACTGCAGAAAATTCTGTTGGGTGTTTTGTTGGCCTACAAGGATGAAACATATGATATGCTTCATGATTTGATTGTGGTTTGGGAAAAAAGCTAAGACTTAAAGTAAACGACCATCAGGTGCTTTCTTTTGATCATGGAACAGACGTTCAAGAATCAACTATGACATGAGTTTTGTGCCAAGTAAGGTATCAAGAGGAATATAGCATTGCCAGGACTCACAGCCAAAATGGTGTTGCAGAAGTTAAGAATTGGCTCTTTATTGTAGCTGCATAGATATATGTTAGCAGACTCCCTTCGACCTATTCTATTTTGCGGCTGAAGAGTCATACTGCTTGTTATGTGCTTAATAAGATGTTTTGGTGACTAAACCTCAATGAAGACTCCTTTTGAAATCTTGATGGGGAAGCTGATCTCCTAACATAGTTTCATGATGAGACCTTTTGGATGCTCTATGACTATATTAATACTCTAGATCATTTGGGTAAGTTTTGATGGCTAAGTCAGAAGAAGGATATCTGTTGGGATACTCTTACTAACAGAAAAGGTTTTAGAGTCTTAAAGGGTCACAAGAAAGGTTCAAGACTGTTTCATGTAAACTTTCTTGAAGAATCAGGGAATCAATAAGGGGATAAAGGTCCTGTTTGGATGTTTGATCTTGACCTTTTAACTCCATCTATGAATTACATTCCTGTAATGGGAAGGAAAACTATGATGATTCAAAAGAACAGGAATATCTGTGATGAAGTTGAAGATTTAGTATGACCCAGCAGTTCATTGTTCTACAGCTCTGCACTAGGCATCGGAGTACGTATGCTGCACCAAAAGGAAGTGTCATTGTCCTCTGAAGAACAAGCTTTTACATGATGAGCTTGTAAGTTTATGCATCAGAATCTATTGCCAAAGTCATAATGATGTCAAAGGATTGCTTTGAAGAGGGAAAAGAGGAGAATTACTATTGCAAAGGGAATAAAAGATCATGCTTGACAAGTACTTCTCTACTCTAAGTACTGCTAATACACCTCCTATTATCTGGCAATACACCTACAGTTTCTATGATTGATACTCCAAAGATGGTATTTTCTCTACAAACTCTTTTGAAATGCTGAGGAAGGCGGAGTAGCTGACTACAAACAACTTGGTCACATACCATTGATGTTCCTCTACTCCACACTTAGAATTCATAAGGATTCATACTCAAGTCATATTATTGGCAAAAGGTTCTGCTGGAGTTCAATCAAGAAGAAGCTTCAAGACAGTACTTCAAGTACCAACAATCAAGCATTGCTGTATTTTTCATATACATGCAATATAGACTAACCACACAAGATCAGCAAAATGCTTGTTTGCTTGTTTCTTATCTCTTGAGGAACCCAAGAAAAAGAAAGTCTCTCAAGCTTAGCAAATGAAAGTTGGGTTGAAGCGATGCAAGAAGATTGCTTCGATTGTCAAGCTACATAGTGGTATGGGTGTTATGTGATTCCTACCAGTAGGCAAGTGGGTGATTGGAACTAAATGGGTTTTTAGAAACAAGAGAGATGTAAGGATCGCGGGTAGGTACTATTATCAAGAACAAAGCAGCCTAGGTTTGCACAAGGGTACAACAAGAGAAGGTGTGGATTATGATGAAGTATTTTGCACCAGTGCCTGAATTGTAAGCAATCAGGGACTCTTTTTGGCATTTGCATCTTTCATGGGCTTTACTGTCTATAAGTTGGATCGTAAAGAAGTGCATTTTGTATGGCATAATCATAGAAGAGGTATATGTCAACTGCTTCCAGGTTTGAAGATCATGCTCATTCCAAAATCTACAGAGTTGTCAAGGCAGTTATGGCCTGCATCAAGCCCCCAAGAGATGGTATGAAAGACTCTCCACCTTTTCTTTTGAAGCATTGGATATAGGAGAGGGGCTTATTGATAAAACTCTGTTTATTAAGAAGGATAGAAGAGATATCATGTTGGTACAGGTATATGTTGATGATATCATCTTTGGATCCACCAAGTCTTCTATGGTGAAGGATTTTGAAGATCTTATGCAAAAGGAATTCAAAATGAGTTCCATGGGTGAACTCACTTTCTTTTTGGGCTTCAAGTCAAGCATCTTTTTTATGTGGTATGTTTCTAAGTCAAGACAAATTTATGTGAAAGACTTTCTCAACAAATTTGACTTCGAACCATCAAGCCAGCCATCCCTCCCCCATTTTGAAGTCTAAATTCTCGAAAAAGATGAAGAAGGTGAGATGTTGATGTACATCTTTACAGGTATATGATTGGGTTGTCTCATGTACTTAACTGCTTCAAGACCAGACATAATGTTTGCTGTTTGTCTGTGTGCAAGGTTTCAAGTCACTCCAAAGGTTTCTCATCTACATGCTGTCAAAAGGATCTTTAGGTACCTCAAACATCAACCTAATTTGGGTTTATGGTATCCTAAAGACTCTCCTTTTCATTTGGAAGCTTTTTCGGATAGTGGAACTTGCCATAGGGGAACAACCATGAATAGAAGATCAACTTCAGGAGGATGTGGTGTCAATATCTTGTGAAGAAGATTAGTTTCTTGGCAATGCAAGAAACAAAAATTGTCGGTATCTTCCTCTAACAATGCAGAATATGTAGCAGCTGCAAGTTGTTGTGGCTCATGTTACTTTGGATGCAAATCAACTACTGATTATGGGTTTAATTCATGAAACACTTAAATCCATATAGACATGAGAGCACCATTTGCATTAGTGAGAAATCTGTTTTTCACATCAAAGACCAAGCATATTCAGATTCGACATCACTTTATTCGAGATTGTTATGAGCAATAAGGCTCATTAATGTGGTCAAGGTTCATACTGATGACAATGTAGCAGATTTACTCACAAAGGCTTTGACTTGGGCAAGATTTAACTTTTTGGTGGTAACAAATTGGGATGATGAACCATATGCTTTCTTTGAGGGGAGGATCCACATATCAAAGTACTGGTGATCAAGTAAAGTATGGTTTGGTTAGATTGGATTTTTAGAAGCACTTTAGCTACCTTTGAGGGGAGGATATGAATGATTTTTCAGAGGTTTGCTGATTTGAAGAGAGAGTTTGCAAAGTTGAAGGGTTGTCATTGCACATATTTGAGTTGGACATCTCTTTGTGTTCGTTTGAAAGTAAAGCTAATCCAACTCAAAGTACTGCTCTTGCCTTAGAAAGTACTGCTTAGACATCAAATTACTGTTCTAACGTCTTGGTTTTGACGGTCAAACGTACGTTTTTGCGCTAAAAACTTATTTACAACGGTAATTATAGTTATTCCAACCAACCTATAAATACTCAACTTGAATTGATTTTTCTCTCACTTTATTTCTTTTATTTCATATCTTTTTAAATTACAACCTCCGACGCACTTTATTTTCCCTTCACAATGGCCAATCATTTCGCACTTGTAACAGCCACATCTTGATTGCGTGTGTGGGAAATGACGGCTCAAGAATGCTGGATTTTTATCTAATCATCGACTTTCTCACTGGCTGCTCCATTAATTACTTTTGTTTGTTGATCCTGGATCTTATTGGTCCATGTGGCATTCTATACAATTTGGGCTACCGATACTCTCAATAGTGATCAATGACGTACCTCGCGATCTTCGACAAAGGTGCAGGAGAAGATTTTGATTTCTGAAGCAAACCATTTCGATAGCTGATACACTTTACTCTTTGATGATGAAAATGGAGTTGATTGCTTTCCTAAGCAAGTTATTTGGGACGTGCTCAGAGATATTGGCTACGAGGGTAACTTAGCACAACTCACTTTCTCTAAACCGTTATTTAGTCCACAGTGGAAGTACTTGGTCCATGTACTACTTCACTGCCTTGTCCTTAAGAGCACTTCATGGGATACAATTCGTACAAACATTGCCTCTGCTCTTGTAGGTCTAGCCCACAACCAAAAGTTTAATTTCTCCTTGATGATTCTAACTGGATTGCTAGGACATATTTCAAATGGTACACCTTTTCTTATGTATCCTAGGTTCGTTCAATTGTTTTTGAACAAGCAGTTAGAGGGAGTAGACAGACCTCAGGACTTTATGTATACCATCGTTTCTCATTCCTTCCAAGGTTTTTTACATGTATGGTAATGGAAGCATAGTACTATGTTTACTCATGTAGGATTACACCCTTGACTCCATCTATGTTAGAAGTAGTTCACGAGCTTTGCAGCGGAGGAGAACTGAGTACTAGTCCTCATTCTAGGGGCTGCAAGTTCTGCATGGGATGCTCAAGGCACTCACCAACTCAAAGTGTGCTCATTCTCAACGTACTACTTCAGACATGGTACTGCTTACTTCCTATTGGTATGCTAACTCTCAGGGGACTGCTGAAATACAAATGGACTGCTTTCCTTCCATGGTACTGCTAACTCTCAAGGGACTGCTGAAAATTACAAAGGACTGCTGACTTCCAAGGTATGGCTGAACCTCATGATGCTGCTTCTATTCCTAAATCTCCCAATGATTATACTCCCACAAGATGCGATTCAAACATCTGGAGGAGATGAGGGGAATTTTTGATATATGATGCTTCCGATTCTTGAACAGGGAAGTTAGGAGACACAGAAGCAAACTCTTCTCTCAGCTAACAAATATTCAAGCTCAAGCCTAAGCTCAAGAAATTGTCAACATTCGTCAGCCGTGTTAGTGTTCAGCATACATGCTCTTTGGGTTGAGATCAAAACCTTTAAGAAGCAATAGAGACGAAGAATGAAAGCATCAGAAGGTATGTGTCTTCCAGTCAAATTGGGGGGGAATAAGGATGAAGGAACTTTGTCTGAAGAGCACTATGTTCAAGTAGAAGACTACAGCAGATCCTTTCTTTGATGAATATTGTGATCAAGATGCTGTTGTTACTCCTGATTTGAAAGAATAAGTGATGAGGACTGAAGAAGTTTAATATTGAGGAGAAAGAAGCTTCTAATGTATGGAAGGGAGTAGAGGACCAAGTAAGAAGATTGAATTTAATTGGAAATTTGGAGACTACCTCAAAAGTTACTGCTTGACAGTAAGTATATTACTCCATGGACCCTAAGATTTTGAAGAAGAGGAAGCAGTAGGAGGGAGAGGAGCATGGGCCGGAAGCAGGGAGGGGTCCTTCAAAGTCCACTCAGTTCCAATTCAAAGTTTTTATCTAGTTATTGGATCTGTAATCAATGAAAGAACAACTTTTTGTATTTAAAGCTTTTGCTTGTTTCTGCTGTGAAGAGTTCTGTGTGTTTCTATTTCTAGACAAGTAGGTTTTTGAGCATTCCTGGTCCCATACAAATACTACAACAGCCAACTCAAGGTATACTGATCCTAAATGATAAAGGCCAAAACCAAAAAGGGACGATAATGGTGGTGTTTTTGAAGAACCTAAAAAAAGAAGGAAATTAACTCTTCAACGAAATCAGAGCTTTGGAAAAAATCGACAAATGATGAGGAGGTTGCTTAGAATGCGTGGAAAAATTCAAGTGGGAAGGATTGGGGTTTTGCAGAAAGAAGAAAAGAAAGTGGTTTGATGAATTGAAGAAAACAAAGAGACAAAGGACTTCTTTGAGGGAGGAAACTACACTTCTATTGACAAGAAAGGAATCAAATGATGTGTTTCTTAAAAGGTCAAGGATCAAAAATTTGCAAAACTTAGTATCCACTGATGAAGGAATTTCATGACAAAGTTCATAGATTATTGAAGACCTCCTTTCAAAGACTTTATTCCAAGCGATTCAGAGAAAAGAAATGGGATGATGTTTGAAGGAAGAGATGCAAAAGGACCCTTAAGAAAAGGTACAAGATACAATATCTGAAGAACAGCCATCAAAGAAGCTAAGTTAAGAACAGAAAACAATTGATGAGCTCAGAAATTACCATAAGGGTCTTGTTAGACTTTGAAATGAGTGTACACGATAATGAGTCACTAGAAGCGGAATATCCATGATTACAGAGCTCCAAGTTTATTGACACCACACCTGATGGAGAGTTATATTACATTCCACAGACAGAGAATAATCATTTTAGGGCTTTTGTTACTTAGGGACGATACTGCATGTCTTAGATAGATAGGATTTAATATACCTTTATCGAGTGGTTGAGACTATTATGAGCCACATTCCTCCTACCGGCTTCTTAGGTTTGATGATTCTGGCGTGATCTAAACATTATTTTGGATGAAAGAGATGGCTGTGAATCAAAGTGATGATGACTTCTGGCAAGGATCAAGAAGAATGGGAGATATATATAGATGGAGGTCTTCATGATATCTTCAAGGTGTGCATACATAGAGATAAAAGATGGCACTATGATTCACTGCTGGCTGACAAGAAGTATCTCTTCTATCAGAGAGTTGATTTTAAGGATGTGTATACATGGAATGGAACGTTGAAGACGAAAGGTGAGACAGCCATTACTTTGATTAATCTGTGCATTTTGTGGACAAACTGCAAATGGTGACAATTCTTAAACAAAATGGTATGGTTTTATCAAAAATTTTCTTTTATATATCTTACTTTGATAACAGGACTTAACTGTGAAACAAAGCAGTACTTTGTTTAAAGTACTGCTAGTTAAAACAAACAGAACCTTGATGAGGTACTGCTAGTTAAAAAGTTGGTTTTTGAATTATTGTGAAGATTGAGTCGTGCAATCAGGTTTAAAGCATAGATATTTGTATTTCAAACTGTTTTAAAGGGATTGAGTGTTGGTTATACCACCACACAACAATGGTTTTCAATATCACCATGTCTACATACTAAGGAATGACTAGTCCAAATCAAACAGTTTTGGTTAAAGACATCTCAAATTCTTGTTGAATGGTTGACGATTTACCAAAAATTGTATGGTGATCAATACACCTGGTCATTACATGATTATTGTCTACTCCAAAGCAAATGGTCTTTTTGGTAAAGAGAACTCAAATCCGTTGATAGCTTTAATAGTTTGCTCAAAACTATATGGTCATCAACTCACCAATGTTTTATTACTGAGAGTTGACTAGTCCTGAGCAAACGGCTTCAGGTAAAGACTAATCAAATCCGTTTATGGTTGTAATGACTTACCAAAAGTCATATAGTACTCAACACACTATGATTCGTTTTTCTGTTATGATGTGTTCGAGGTGATTTTCAGTTCATCAATGGAATTATTACTTTTCTAGGTACCAAAGAACTGACTAGCCCAAGGGGTGAATGGCTACATGGTGTAAAGGCTCATTCAAAATACATTCGTGTTGCTTGTAAAAAGACATGTTGCTAGAAGAACATCTATCTTGTGGAAGACAAAGATTTTTGAAGAAATGTGTAGGTTCATGATTAGAGGTTTCAGTTGAAGTTACTCAAACAAATTGTTGTACATGATATGCTCAAAGGATGAAGCTTAAAATTTATAAGGCAAGTAATGCTTTTAAGACAAAACAGAATTGGATGTTGAACAAAGAGACCAACTATCAAGAAACTTGAAAGTCAGCAAGTTGGAATTCAAGTTTTAGGGGAGGGATTGTTGGGAATAGGGATATAACATAGTCAAAAGGTCAAGTTCTGCACGAAAAAGTAAGTACTGCTAAATGAAAGATCAAAGTACTGCTTAAGTAGAAAGTTAAGGCAATGCCAGTCAAAGATCGAAAGTACTGCCGTGGATTATAGGATTTATAAAGTTTAAAAAGGTTGTTTTAGCATTTTTCTTGTTACTGTTTTTAGTGTTAAGTATCTATTTGTGTTTATGATTTTACAAGGACTGTACATCTACTAGAGGTTACCCTTAGTCTATAAAGGATATCTAGGAAGATATTAGAATATAGAACAAATTATAGAAAAACACGTAGTTAAGATTTATTAGTATTGTGTTATGGGAATCTGCAATTTAGGCAGATCAAAAGGTTTATAAAAGAAATACGTGTGAGAAACTATTGTGTGTTCTTCATAAGTACTGACCATACTAGAATTCAGCATTGTTGACAGTATATCAGTGTTTCATTATGGATATTTCGATCCTCTCTTTATGAAGATACAAGCATTGTAATTCAGTTTGAGCATTTTAAATTTGACAGAGGATGCAGATATGAAATATAAAATCTTTAGACACACAATCTTGAGTAAGTAGATCAGATATGTTTGAAAAAGCAGCCTTTTCATATTCAAGTTTTGTCACACCTCTTTTTCAAGGATTTAACGTACTTTATTATCTTCATGCGGTTTCTGTTTTATATTTAAATTCACTGTTCAATAATGAAATACTATAAATTTCTGTGATTTTATGGAAGAGGCATCAATAAGGTTTTTATCAAAACTTCACATATCTTGGAGCCAGTTGGCACCGAAAATAACTACTAGTATGGATTAGACAAGCTTGTTCACAAATCGTTCTAAATTGATTGATGTTAAATGTCATGTCGTTAAAAACTTGTCTACCTTTACTAATGGATTTCGAAACGGGTAGAGAAAGGCAACGTTTTTAGCAATGTTTGGTTTTGTTCTAACAAACGGTTTTCTCCACATTGTCTTCCTAACTTCTTTTGCGCGTTCCAACTGATAAAGATACTCCAGTGAGGGTGCTTTGAAAATTTCATAAAGACTATTCTGTCTTGTGTAATCATATGGTTTCACATAATCTTTATTCAATTTTGATCTACTCTCATTTGCAAGAGTCATGGTCTCTTCCCTATTGGGGGCAAATCTGTTTGCAAGATCAGAAGTATCATATGGGATCTCATACAAACAGGGCTTTTCAGATTGAGCTTTCTTGAGGTACCTTGGATTAGCAAAGGTTGGTCTACCATTATATGTCGAGCATTTGGGTGCTAACATATGAATGGTCTGAATTGACTGATTACGAGTATAAACAATTTCATAAATCCGAAATTACCTTAGTTTTCTCTTTGAGTTGACCTTCAAATTGTGACCTATTTAACAGACTCTTTTTGACTAGCTCATAGGTTTTAGTTTTTAAACCCTCTTTTATGTCAATGTTTTTAATAGCTAATAGTCCTAGAGTGTCATCTAACTTTGTTTGAAGTATTTTATAATCACTCGTTCGGTCATTAAGGGTCGTGTACTTCTCAAGCTCAGTCTGTTTGGTCTGAAGTGCAATCCGACAACTATCCCGACTGCTAGTAGCCTCCCCTAGAGCCCTACTAGTCTCATCAAGGTTAGTTTTGCACTCCTTAAGTTCTTGAGTTAATGATGCGTTTGCTTTCTTTAATTTCTTTAATACCGTTTTGTTTTCCTCTGTATCAAGAGTCAAATTAGCAATTAAATTAGCAAGCACAGCACGTTCATCGACACATTCAGCCGCATTTTGATCAACCTGATTATCATTATTACATATATTTGATGAATCAGGAGTGACATTGCTATCATCCTTCTCCAAAACATATGTATCATTAATGGATTCAGGTTGCTCAAAATGTCGTCTTTCATTTGCAATCACATTATTTTCATCATGGTTTTGTACCTGTTCCAATGGCTGTTCAGTTGAACTGGATTCTTCAGGTAAGACCTCCTGAATCTTTGCCATGAAACTGTAATGTGCTTCCAATTCCTGTTTATCAATCTCTTCATCCGTGTCCGCTAGCCAATCAGCTTGCTCAGCTTGTAGTGGAACACCTTGTTCAGCTTGTTTGCACATCATCATCTTTTCCTTGTGATACGTGTAGTCTTTAACACGCTTTGGCTTCCTGCATTCCTTTGCATAGTGGCCAAATCCCTTGTAATTAAAGCACTGTATCCCCATTTGTTGCACTACCGGACTGCTTACAGTTTCCTTAGTCCCAGCAACTGTCATTGTCCTTTGATTCCCAAACTGCCCTGACTGATTTTCATTGTTATACCTTGGTGTGGTATCTTCAGTCTTGTTCCTGGAGTTTGAAGAAGTTCGAAGGTTGTTGTTGGTAGGTTTGTACAGCTTCTTGAAGTACTTAGCAAGGAGTGCCAAATTCTTTTTCATATCCTTATCCCTCCGAGCTTGTTCTGGATCACTGTCTTCCTCAGAAACGGACTCAGATTGAGGAGTAACTGGTTTGGCGATCTCTTTGCCTTTGTGTCTGGTAGACGCACTTCTCGAGAGATGTTGAATTGTTGTCTTGAGTGCATTCAATTTGTTCAAGGAGTTTTCTTTTAAATTCTTTGCTTGCATCTGCAGTTTCTGTATCTCTGGTTCCTCTAACACTGAACCCGAAGATGAAGTAACCTTTGTTCCCATTTTAACGTGAATTATGAAGTGTGAAAATTTTGTCAAGACCAAGCGCACCCTAATCTGAGAAGGACCAAACGCACCCTCGGCTGGTGCAAAAACCCAGATCCAGCGCACTTTATGGCTGCCATAAACGCAGCAAATACACACCCTTTTCGGGTTGCCGCTAAACCCCTGAAACAAACACCCTTTACGGGCAGTAACACCAGAAACAAACACCTTCTTATGGGCTGTTTTTCAACCGAGAACCAAGACGGAAACAAGACCACAACAACCGAAAACCATTAACAAAACAACCACAACCCGACACCTTGAGGGTGCGGCTGTGGTGTTAACAAACCGAACGCACCTCGACTGCTGTGAAAACCCAATGCACCCTTTCGGTGTAAAAGAACCAACAAAACACCCTTGTGGTGTTCTTACCAAAACTGAACGCACCCTAGTGGTTCATTTATCAGAACCAAACACACCCCTCGGTGCTATACCCAAAATCAAATGCACCCTTTCGGTGTTGTTTTATGTTAAACCACACGCACCCTGTTGGGTGGCTGAGACAGCCAAACGCACCCATTTGTGGTGGTAGCAGTGGTGTTGATGGTGGTGTGGGGTTCGCGGTGGTGGTACGTGGGTGATGGTTGGCGGCATGGTGATGTGGTTATGGTGTGTTGGTGTAGTGGGTGGTGGAGTAGAGATGGAGATGAAGGTGGCTATGAGATTCGTCGGTGGTGATGAGGCCGGTGCGGCTAGCGTAGGATTGCAGTGGCGGTAATGGTGAGGTGGTCATGGTAATGTTGGTAGAGACAAGGTGATGATGGATCGGTGGTAGGGTGTGGTGATGGCATATGATGTTGGAGTGTGCCGCCGGCTGGGATGGCCGGAACCTCGTCGGAAGTGGCCGGGCGGCGCCGGATTTTAGAGAGGGAGAAAGTGACATATGTGAGGGTGATAGGGTGAATAATGAAAACCCTAATCATCTATTTATATATATAACAAAGTTTTAAATAAAATGAAAAGTCTAATATAGTTTGAGGTTGAAACTGTAATTATTACCACAGGGACCAAAAGTGTAACTTTCGTAAAATAATGGTTCGGGTCTTGTTTAGGCTAGTTAACGATCGAATCAAAACACGACAATTACGCCATTGCGTTTAAAATATTTTTTCCACCAAAAATGAGTATTTACTCGACTATTCTTTTATGTTTGTTTTTATAAAATATTTTTAAAATCATTATTGTAGGATCCCGTAACACTTCACTTCATAGAATCAAACACGAATTAGAACTAGAAAAGAGATGAGGAGATGAGTTGTTTTAGAAAGAGAGAAAGAAGAGAGAGAGAGATGAGAGAATTTTTGAAAAGGAAAAGAAAGAGTATTTTAACAACTAACTTTTCCAAGTGGAAAAGTTCCTTATATACCCCGACACTTAAAAGTGACGTGCGGGATATTTAACTAGGACCCGGGTACGGGTTTTGCTTGGGATTAAACCCAAAACATATACAATATTAGATTATCTATCGAGCCCGATTCCCGATATTATCCTATTACAACATTAACTAATTAAAGACCGAAGCTCCATCGTAGAGTGACCGAACTTCCTTGTTCGACTCAATAAATTGAGGCTAACAATCTCCCCCGAAGTGAGGTCTTGAACACGGGAACGAGCTTCCTTTATTGACTCAATAAAATTGAGGCTAACAATCTCCCCCGAAGTGAGTTCATTGATGACACTCCTTCATGAGATCAGTGAGATTGCTTTTGTCGTTTAAGCTCGAGTGTTCTTGGTCTTTGTCTTCGTTGTAAGCTTGTTCCTTCATGCTTTGCGATCGGCTAAGCCATCTTGCGATCTTGTGTCTTTGACCAACATGCTCATACTATTGCATTATCTTGAAAGCTTTATTTCAGAGTTTGCGGAAGTCTTTGTCTTTAAATCTTGAGCTTTCTAGATAGTATGTCTTCGTAGATTGAGCATTTGAATGGGATTGAGGTTGCCGTTACCACCGTTTGACCTGCAGGTTTACGTTAGTGATAAACGAGAAAATTGATTTGAAAATCAATCGACGTGTCACTCGTTAAAGAGTTTTTGTAACACATCGAGAGTGTCATGTTTTTATCAAAATTCATCAACCGTCAATTCATTTACTGGACCAAATCGATATCCAGTTGTCACAAGTTTGATTCATATAGAATCTCGCAAGTCACCTACCAAGAGCTTGTTTGATGCTGGCTCAAGCAGGATTTCCATCTTCATTGTGAATACATTAGTATCACTCGGATGTTCTGGCAAATATCACAATGATATTGCGTAGGACTCTTGATAACAGCTTGTGAACTTGATGATGTTCAACAAGTGTTTGAAATGGAATGTGTCCTAACGAGATTTTGATTGATCTCTTGGCTCTAGACTCGATTAGTGCATTTTGGTTTTAGTACTCGGAGGCTGGAGCATATTGCCACCTATTCAATATCAACAATCTCGGAGTGAGATGTCAATAGATAACGTGTGTATCTCCGTGACAAATGAGACAAGTTTCTGTTGAGAGAAACCCGAATGGCTGGGAAGGGTTGTGCATTGCATCACTGGGTCCATGATGTCGTTTTCAATGTCAGCAATCAACTTGTGATTCTGACAGCATATGTATTGACCCGGTTTCTGCCTTAAGTTGTGTGGAGGGCTTCTTTCTTTAGACCCTTTATCCATACATTTCTTTTTAATTCTTCAACGCCTTCAATGCTTACCAGGACGTCATTACTAACACCTTGTTGTGATTGTTCCAGTGTTAGCTCAATCTTAGTCGGCATTATTCCCATCTACATTTATCTCCAATCATACCTAAGGACTGCTATTTCTAACTTTGGATTATCCTTGGGTAGATCCTCCGGTTCTGGTTGGATCATAGGATTGATTCCTAACCTAACCACCTTATGACTTCAGAATCATCGTGAAATTAAGATGTTGTTGGGTATAAGATCGAACCATAAAACCTTTTCTTTCTGTTTAGCACATTGAGTCGAATAGATCATATTTTAATTACATTTTCTCCCCTTATTTTAAATAATAAACACTTAGTTTTTGAAATACCTTGTGATTAAAATATGTCTTGAAAATTCTATGGGAGAAAATATTATCAGCATGAATGGTTTGGAACATTTTGATAATGTTTTGAATACATAAGAATTGTCGTTGTTGATGTATCCAAGAACATTAAAACTTTGTTTTTCGAAAAACTCCCCCTCAAAAATAGGACCAATTGAGAAATTGTTGTCTTTTGAAAACATTGTGAGGGTTGGAGTGTTGAACACACAATTTTGAAAGATTATGAATTGTCATCGAGAAATTCTTGAAAAATTGTGTTTTTGAAAAATATGTTAGAATACTTATCTTCTAACTCTAAGGGTAAGTGCACTTATGCGTACACTATCCTTTTTCTTGAGCTCAAAACCTTGAATGTCTTGTAAGAACAGCTCAAGACTGAGAAAAATTGATCTTTTCGTTGTTAGGATAAGTTATCTTTATAGATAAACTTTCCTTTATATGAAGTCCGGGTTATGTACTGATTTGCACATAAGCCATAAGGAAAAATTAGAAATGACATGTTTTGTAACGTTTGAACTCTTGTTCGATCATCATTTACACACCCGTGTCAATATTAATTAACATTTCTAGGCGCGTAAATATTATCGATTCCAAGAGACATGTCGAGAAGATTCTTTTTGGAAATTTTTTATTTTTCTGATTTTGTGTTTTCTTTTTGAAATTTTATATTTTTGTATTTGGATTTATAGGATTTATATTTTTGTATTTTCTTTTTTTTTCAAAAACATTTACAATTCGATGTTTGATGAGAATATCAAGCAGTCTCATTTGCCAGAACCTCCAGTTCAGCTGGAGTCAAACATCTCATACCAATTCGTCTGACAAGATACTGGAACCTTTCTTCTAGAAGGGCTTTAGTAAACATGTCAGCCAATTGGTATTCAGTTATGACAAAATATAATTCAATTATACCATATTCAACATGTTCCTTTATAAAGTGGTAACGGATCTAGATGTGCTTGGTACTGGAGTGTTGTACGGGGTTGCATGAGATTGCAATGGCTGACTGAGAGTCGCAATACAATGGTATTTTGTTGTAGTTGAAGCCATAATCCTGAACATGTATCCTCATCCACATTACTTGAGCAGAAGTCGCAGATAACGCCACATACTCTGCTTCTGCTAAAGACATTGCAGTGCAGTCTTGTTTCTTTGACATCCAACTGACTAGCTTATCACCTAGGAACTATATACCTCCAGCTGTGCTTTTGTATGTATCAATGCAACCTGCGTGGTCGGCGTCTAAAAAAGCAGTTAGCTCAAAACCAGAATCCTTTGGATACCAGAGCCCCATGTTAGTGGTTCCCTTTAAATACCAAAAGATCCTTTTAACCTCTTTGAGGTGCTTTTCCGTTAGTCTAGCTTGATAACGTGCGCAATATCATACTACTTACACAATATCTGGTCTGCTTGATGTCAGATACATGAGTGACCCAATCATACTATGATATTGTATTTGGTCAACGGGTGTTCCACTCAAGTCTGCATCTAGTTTAGGTTTAGTAGCCATTGAAGTATCAATGCTATCACATTTATCCATACCATGCTTTTTAAGTATTTCTAAAGTGTACTTGGCTTGATTGATGAAGATACCTCGAGGGGATTGGTGGATCTGAAGTCCTTAAAAGAATTTTAGTTCCCCAATTAAGGACATCTCAAATATAATGTGCATTAATTTTTCAAATCTTTTGGAAAATTTTAGGTTTGTGGACCTGAAAATAATGGCATCGACATAAATCTGCACAATTACAATTTCCTCCCCGTATCTTATCGTGAATAAAGTAAATAGTACCTTTAGTAAAACCTTTAGATATCAGGAAATTTGAGAGTTCAGCATACCAGGCTCTTGGAGCTTGTTTTAATCCATATAGAGCTTTCCTTAGGCGGTAAACTTTCTCTGGATGATCAGGATCAACAAACACATCTGGTTGTTCAACATAAACCTCGTCCTTCAGTGGACCATTGAGAAATACCGTTTTAACATCCATCTGGTAGATTGGAAAATATTTATGTGTAGCGTAGGCAACAAAAATCCGAACCGCTTCCAAGCGAGCGACTGGTGCAAAAGATTCCTCAAAATTAATACCCTCTTCCTGAGCATAACCCTTAGCTACAAGTCGTATCTTATTGTGAATGACAGTTTGATCTTCATCTTTTTTGTTCTTCCATAGCCACTTTAGATTTATAATAGTCTTGCCAAATGGTTTGTCGACAAGTTCCCAAATGTGTAGTCTGTCAAACTAATGAAGTTCATCATGCATTGCCTCGATCCATGCGAAATCTGCCATTGCTTCCTTAATGTTTTTCGGTTCAGCCGTACTCATGGTGAGCGCGAACATACACATTTCAGGATCTGTAGCAAGTTGTCATCTAGTTTGCACTGGCTTGGATAGATTTTCACGAACTTGAGATAATGGGTGATCTTTTGTCCATCGGTGTTCTGATTGATGAGGTTGGTAGAATGTGCATATTTGACAGATCAACATAGAGAGAGAATGACTCTGCCTCTTTACGTACCAATGTACTAAAGATGTTGTAAAATTCGTTGTCGTCAACATGTGCATAGTCTACTAGAATTTTTGCTTGATTATCAGTGTTGTTTTCCTCAGCAGTAACAGTTGTAGTTAGAGTGATTGGTTCTGTTGTAGATTGAGCAGTCGCTGTAGGTAGTGTGTCTTGTTGTTTAGAATTATCAGAGGGAGAAGAAGACTTGTTGACACTTGAGAACTTGCAGTGAAGAATTCATCATACAAAGGACCAAAAAGAAGATCCAACTCTTGTTGTGACGGAGCTGTTGTATCTGCTGAAGGAGAAACATTTTGTAGTTGTGGTGCGAGGCCAGAGTTGTCATAGTCTGACGCCTTTTGTCGTTGGGGAATGAGGCCTGAAGTGTTATTATCAACAGATGTCTCTGTCATCTCTTTGAGCTCATCTAACTTAATGTGTATGGATTTAACTATCAATCGGGTTCTCTTGCTATAAACTCTATATCCCTTAGACTGAGTAGAGTATCCCACCATAATGCATGGATCCCTTTTTTTTCATCTTGTTGAGATTTTCACCATCTCTGGTTAAGTAACAGGTGCAACCAAAGATGTGAAGGTGTCTAATTGAAGGTTTCCTGTCATTAATAACGTGGTATGCATTCTTTTCGTGTGTTAGGATTATCATTGATCTGTTTTGAGTATAGCATACGGTTGCAATTGCTTCAACCCAAAAGAACAAAGGAAGTTTAGAAGCTAAAAGCATCGTTCGAACAGCCTCAACCAGAGTATGGTTTTGTCTTTCAAGGAGTAGATGTTTGATGCTCAATTCCTTCTTCTTTGAAATTTGCAAGGAGTGTCTTGTTTAAGAACTTTGTGCCTATGTTAGTTTAAACAGTAATCACTTGAGCTTGAAGATTACGTTGAATCATCTTGAGAAAGTCTTTAAGAACTTCTGGTGTTTCATCCTTGGATCATAAAAATAGAGTCCAAGTAAATCTAGAGTAGTCGTCAACAATTACCAGAATGTATTTTTTCCCATTGATGCTTTCAACACGCATAGGACCACATAAGTCCATATGAAGCAAATTTAGCCATCCTTTTGAACTTGGAACATCCTTTGTCTTGAATGAGCTCCTTTTTGCTTTACTTAGTTCACAAGAAGAACATAGTTGATCCTTGACATATTTCAACTTAGGTAAACCAATCACGATATCCTTCTTTGAAAGCAAGTTGATGTAGTCGAAGTTAAGATGAGAAAGTCTTCAATGCCATAACCATGCTTGACTTGGTGAGGCTTTAGCCATGAAACAGACTAGAGTTGGTGAAGTCATTTCTTGAAGTGAAATTATATAGAGATCAGATCCACGATTACCAGTAAGTAAGTCGTTTTCTTGAAGATCTATAACGAAACAAGTATTTTGCCTAAAAGCAACCTCCAAATCCGCATCACAAAATTGACCAACCGAGAAGAGATTGTGATTGAGACATTCGATGTAATAAACCATGTTGATCATGATATTTCCTTGAATCAAATCTCTATATCCAAGAATTTGAGCAAATTAATCATTGCCAAAATGAACGGTACCCATGTATTCTTTTAACAAAATTACACAACAGCTTTAGATTGCCCGTCATATGCTTTGTGCATCCAGAGTCAACAATGAATAGAATGAGTTGCACAATCTGCAAGAGAATTAGAGGACGATGGAACATTTGACAAATTGGATCCTAAACTATTTGTGATTTTTAACACATTAGTTATCCTAGATGCATTATCTATTGTTAGACTAATACTTGTGTTCACATCTTCTTTCCTAACTTTAGGTACCCATTTCATTTTTGTTTTAGGAACCCATTTATATCCTGATGGGTATTGGTGTGTTATCCACCATTTCCATGTCTTACTAGTTCTCTCATATAGCATCCTATAGTAACTCTTAGATTTTTGGATAGTGGATTTTGATGCAACTATTTTCTTAGGGGGTGTTGCAACATATTTGTTCATTTGACTTTTAGGTTTTCTAGTACTAATAGGCACTACTTTAGGCTTCTTAGTTCTAGCATTCACGTCATTGATAAATTTAGAAACACAAGTATCATGATTAAAAATAAACACACATTTTCCACAAGTAGCACAAAAAGCAATAGCATTCAAAGTTCTGTATTTTAAACTATCATTACACGCAGTTACAGACTTTGTTTTATTTGAAATACTAGGAATCCTATGGTGGTCTTTTACTTCAGTCTTCTTAAGCTTCACTTGACTATTGTTTTGCATGACCTTGTCTTTCACTGGAGTGCTCTTAAGCTATGGTCTGTTAACACTAGTTTTGTGAATTACTCCTGTAGATGTAGACACACGAGGATTAGTATGTTGGTTTTGTGCTCATGTCATACAGATATTTATACGGCTAGGAATATGTGAGCCTACGGGGTCACACACGTTATACACATAGATATCACTCTATTAGTATATATATATATATATATATATATATATATATATATATATATATATATATATGTATATGTATATATATATATATATGTATATGTATATATATATATATATATATATATATATATATATGTA